>APFE030640381.1:66074-80609 GCA_000404065.3 Pinus taeda
GGTTTATGCAAACCCCACGTGAAAGTCATTGGAAAGCAGCTAAATGAATACTTCATTATGTTCGAGGTACAGTTCAGTTTGGCATTCATTATAGTGTTGAAGCATCTCCTCTATTGGTTGGTTTCACTAATTCCAATTGGGCTGGTGACCCTGATGATCGGTAGTCTACTGCTGGTTATGTGTTCACTCTTGGTTCAGGACCTATTACATGGGCTTGCAAGAAACAAGCTGCCATCTCTCTTTCTTCAGCAGAAGCAGAGTATCGTGGTGCTGTAGAGGCTAGTAAGGAAGCCTTGTGGCTTCGTCAGATCCTATCAGAGTTTGGTTTTGAGCAGCAGCATCCGACTACACTTTGGTGTGATAATCAAAGTGCCATTCAGCTTTGCAAAGATCGAGTTCAGCATCAGCGCAGCAAACACATTGAACTTCACATGCACTTCATCAGAAAGCTCATTCATGACCATGTTCTTGAAGTGCAATATTGTTCAACAGATGATCAGGTTGCAGACATCTTCACAAATTCTCTCACAGAGGCGAAGTTCACTAAACTTCGATATATGCTTGGAGTTCAGGAAGTTGTCACTAAGGGGGGATAGGCTCTAGTGCCTCCTTCCTTCTCCTATTGTGTCATATTGTAAATCCTTCAATCCTATCCCAAGTTGTTCTTAAGGGGGGATGTTAAGATATGCCGACACATAGGAAATAGTTAAGTTCAACTTGGTCTAGTATAGAGTTAGGTATAGAGTTAGGTAAAGTGTGTTTCTTTACCGTTGTACATTTTGTAACTTACAATCCGACGGTCACGATATGTAGTGATCCGACGGTTCATTTCTCTCCTCGGTATTACCGACACTTGATCCGTGGCTTGACACCCGATTGGTCCATGAATTCTATTTAAAGCGCATGGAGGGTCATTTGTAGGTTCACCATGCATGAGAGAAGCTTATGTAAGTTTTCATTCTTTTATTAATAAATTTCCTGTAGTAGCCACGTTGGCACAGGTCATGGACTATTTCCCTCTCTGAGGGTTTTAACCACGTCAAAATACTGGTATATTGATCTGTGATCTGTTTGTGAGCGGTGTCCTTTTGGTGTTCTGTCTGAGGAACTTACCCTATAAATTCCTACACTTCCAAATGGATTCCCTCCCCACAAAGTATTTGGGAATTCCTCTCACAGATAGGCCAATGCACAAAAGTATCTGGGAACCGATGCTTAATAAATTGCAAGACAAAGTAAAAAATTGGACCTTCCAGGTCTTGAACCTGGCAGGCAGGTTGGTTCTGACAAAGGTGGTCCTACAATCGATCTTGGTTTTCATGTTATCAGCCCTCCCAAAGGTGTTTTAGAGAAAACTAGAAGCATTCAAAGAGATTTCCTCTGGGGTAAAGAAGAAACTAAGAAGAAATGGGCCTTGGTCTCTTGGGGCAAAATCTGTAAACCCAAGAGATGAGGGGGACTAGGCTTGGATGATCAAGAGATTCTTAATAAAGTTCTAGGAGCCAAGCTTTGGTGGCGCTGGGTTCAAGAGCCAAAAGCATAGTGAGCAAGGATCTGGAAAGAAAAATATGCCAACTCCTGGCACACTAAAGATCTAATAAGAATGTCTGGTAATGTGAAAGGGTCTCACATCTGGAATAGAGCCTGGGATAACAGAAGCCTTCTTTAAAATAACAGTTTCTGGGAAATCAGAGCATGAGATCTTGCACTTTTTTGGGAAGACAAGTGGCAGCAAGAACCAATACTGTTAACAGAGGACTTTGTTAGCCTCAAGCAGGAAACAGACCACCAAGGGTTAAACAAAGTCAAGGATTTCTGGGATCTGGTGCAAACCTCAGGAAAATGGAGAAGTTGGAGGAAACTTGACTACAAAGATGATAGCCCCATTAAAATTAAGGTAGAGGCTTTTGGTAGCTTTCTTAAACAAAGGATGATTTTAGTTACATAGGGGCAGGATCAATTGAGATGGGGCAATAACAATAAAGGTAACTTTAATATTAAAGAAGCCAAAATTATTCTTCTTGGGCTTGATTAGAGGGTTCCAGATAAGACATGGCAGCTCCTCTGGAAGCACCAAGGTTGGATGAAAGTCAAGCTTTTCATGTGGTTGGTTCATCATAAGAAAATTTTAACGTGGGATAACATACGAAAAATGGGTGTTATGGGGCCTTCCAGATGCTAGCTTTGTGAATAAAGGGAGGAGAATATGGAGCACATTCTTAACAGCTACTTTTATACTACCTAGTTATGGGATTCCTTCTCTTCCATTTTCCAACAGTCAAATAGGGACAGAAGTAGTATCACTAATACCCTAAACAATTGGAGAGTAAACTTTCCAGAGAATGAGTTCATTAATCTGGCCTAGGCCTTCATGCCTAACTTCATTATCTGGAATGTTTGGAAAGAGAGGAATAAAAGGATTTTCAAAAGTGAAAAGTCCACCCCACAATGTGTTTTTGATCTTATCCTGAAACAGATTCAGGGGACAGTTAGTAACACAGTTCGTAATCTCCCCAAAAATCCCCCCTCTTTGTTTGAGCTGAGAATTCTCAGACAATTGGGAATGAAAAGGATTATTCCCCAAGGTCTAATCAGAAAGGACACAGCAATGTATATAGGGAAGGAGTTTTGGCAACCTCCACTGAAAGGCTATCTAAAATACAACATTGATGGGGCTTCAAAAGGCAACCTGGGAACAACTAGTTTTGGAGGAGTTTTAAGAGATGAAGAAGGCAGAATTATATTTATCTTCCACTATCATCTTGGCAGAGCCACAAATAATATGGAAGAATTAATGGCTCTGGAAAAATGTCTAAAGTTTCTAATCCAGAATCATTGCTTTAACGTCATTGTTGAAGCGGACTCGGAGATTACTATTAACTCTGTGAAAAGAATTAATTGTGGTATTCAGCCGGAGAAAGTTTCTAATCACTGGAAACTTATCCTGGTTTACCAAAGAATCCAAATTCACCTCCAAGGGCTAAGAACAGTGACTTTCAACCATGTTCGACGTTCGGCCAATAAACTAGCAGACCTTCTAGCCAACCAAGGGGTGAACAATGCAGATTGCGGGATAGCGTACAAGTGGTGGGATATTACTCAAAACCGTTTAAAGTCTCTCTGCAAGGAATAAGCTGCAGAAGATAGGGAAATGTTTTGTTATAGAACCCAGATAGCAAGCATGAATTGATTTATCTAGCATGATGTCTCTCAACCTTTTGGCATGCATTTGATAGAAGGCAAGCCAAGATTTGTCTCACTCTCTATTGGAGTCTAGTGAAGGGGAGCCTTAGGTGCTCAAATGACAATTTACGGGGTCATTTCTCAAACAAGCTTAGTATTGGGGAAAAACACCATGGAAAGTATAGACAAATAATGAGAATTGATTTTCCAGTTGCTGGTATTCTCCCTCTTCCAACTTTCAGGTCTGTAAACCACGCTCGAGCCGGCTCTCCGGTGATCGCTCATCATATGAGCAATTTGTAGTTTTTTAGTTTTGGTAGTGATCCCATTAAGATTTCTACATGTGGACAAGGGATTGACTATAATACCGCCCTTGATTGCACATTATTTTTCAGACAGGTTTGGGTGTGCGATATGATTCCTGGTCGTTGGATCCAGTAGCCATGATCAACGGCAGAGAATGATAGTTTCGTTTTGTGGGCCGAATGGGCTTTATTCATCAATATTTTTGATACGTCCTTTCCCTCTTTTGCAGGGTGTGGGTTCCATGCGATTGGGGGTGGTAGTGTTGGTTAGTCGGCTTCGAAGAATGTATCTGTACGGATTTTCCCTGGTCGATGGGGGCTCTGGTAGCCTTTCCATGTCATCTTCTCTTAAGTTGGGTGCACATCATAGTAAGGCGGGGGGTCTTTAACATTTGCAAGGATTCCTTTTCCCATGTTCTTGTAATGTTTCAAGTTCTTGTACAATTTGTAATTTCTCTTTTGATTTAATGAAATAGAAGGATCAACGCTTGCTTCAGCAAAAAAAAACTTGATCACTACCTTAGTAAGCTTCTTGTAGAGTCTCCCAAGCATATTTGGCAATTTTTGCTCCTGATATTCTTGGAAATAAGCTCTTATCAAGAGCTATCTGAATGTGAAACAAAGCTTGAGCATTCTTCTTCCTTGCTTCCTTTCTTGTTGTTGTTTCATTGGCTATAAGCGAATTCCAATCAGCTGGCTCCTCATAGCCTGATTCAACAATCTCCCACAAATATTTTCCAATCAAAAAGGTTAGCATCTTAATGAACCAATAATCATAATTGTTCCCAGCAAATTCTGGAACTGGCATCTGGTTAGAATTTGACATGATTAACTTTGGCGAAATTCCAACAATAAAATTTTAACCCAAAACAATTTTACCTGCTTTAATACCACTTGTAGAATATGAAATGACTTCTTTAAGCCAACTGATAAGCCAACATAACTATGAAGAAAAACACATATAAAAAAAAAAAAAAAACAAATAAAACACAGTTACTGTGTGAGCTAATTATTGTTGTAAATATCATATATTAATTGAACAATTAACTACATTCTTATATATAAAAATTATTACTAAAATGATTATCAATCAACTCTGAAACAAATCTACTGACACTACAGCTAAATTCCAGCACTGACCATGCTAACAATTTGTTGCTCTAATTTTGCAGAGAACACAAAATCTGCTAACTAATTTGTCAGCAATTTATATAACAAATTAAGCATTATTACCAACAATATTCTTTTAAATATATATTGTGCAAGCTTGATGGGGGAGGTTTTGATAAATCTATTCTCTTATAATCACCAGAACATGAAAAAAATAAAAATAAAAATATTTTTATGCTATTATATATTTGTCTTAAAATTGATACCATGAGAGATATAGAAATTGTATAATACTTCAATCAAACATTTCCAAATTTATCGCTGAGAGGGGTGATACATTTTTTTAATGGTTTAAAACTTTAATTTTTTTAAATTTGAAACCTTATTCAATTGTCACATGAATGTCTATTGGTGGCCGAACTCAAACAAAACCCTAGCCACTCGAAATATATAGCACATGTGAAGATCTCAAATTTCATGTTAACTTTCACTTCTCTTCACAAATAAATAAATCATAGCTCGATGGTAGCAACCCTAGAAACTTGAGAAATATAACACAGGTGAACATCTCTGATTGGATTTCTCATATTCCTTTGCGAAATTTTGTATCTAGGAGCCAAAGTTCTAAGGCTGAATTGAAGCTCAAAAATGATTGAAGAAATGACAAGAATGCAGGTAGAAACGGGACTTTAGTGAAATTAATTTTGATAATATTTTAGTAAGTGTTATAGGATTTTAACAAACAACATTTCAACTTTTTCTTCTAGCTAGGAATGTCTTTAAAAAAAATAGGAGAGAAAAAAATAAGATAGAAACATTCATTATTTTAGAAAAGATTTAGTATAAAATGTATGTGGGATCTAGAAACAAGTGATAATTTCAATATAAATTGAAACCTTACTTGTGAAGGATTGGATTAGAGAACTACTTAAAACAATTTTCAATGATTTCATTATATGAATGGATTTAATTAAATAGTTCTCTTTAATAGGGTGGTGGTTGTGCTAGAGGTAGTTAAGGGAGACAAAATAAGACTAAGGGAGGAAACTTAAATAGGTTGGGATGACTTTTATATGGGATTTGTAGGATTGTAAAGGTTATCTCAACTTTTCACCATATCCCCAAAGAGAAAAATCTCTTTGGTTTAAACAAGAAATAATAGACAGTAGACCTACAACTATTTGGAAGCAAGCATGGCTAAGTGATGGAAATATGGATCTAAAATGAGAGATAGAAAAAGAATAAAACTACATTCATAAATTAAGACAAGAGGGATATTAGACATGGATATAAAAAAGGAGATAATATGGTGAAAATATAGTGCATAAAAAATATTTATAACATGATTAGCATACAATTCTAGTTTGCGGGAAGGTGATAAAAATGAAGTGGACTAGTGGTAGAAACCCATTAAAGAAAACATGAATAATCTTTTTGTGAAAAGTAGAGCTTTCATGTAGGAAAATTTCCAACAAAAATTGGTTGTAGCATGGGAATCCACAAGATGTGTCCTATATTAATTAAATTAAAAGTCAATAGATAGCTTTGTAGTACTATGACCTGACAAGAAAAGACTTCATTAAAAGTCAATAGATAGATTTGTAGTACTATGACCTTCCAAGAAAAGCAAGTCTTGTGACCTTACAAAAATGATGTTTCAATTAAGGCTCTCAAAAGAGAAAGGAAGGAAAGGTGACGACTATAATATGTAAGGTTGGTTAAAGGATCACTTTTTAAGTGAACATGAGGCCCTCCCTTGTATACTAGCTTGGAGATTATATGTTAGACTATAACTCCTTGAACAACCACAAAGTCCAAGTCCACATTCTTATAAGTTTTCATTCTTATCTATTTATGAAGTGTTCTCATTATCCACTAATATATAACTATATGTAAAAGTGATCAAATAGGTATACTATAAATCAATATCTTGAGAAGAATAAGATTGTAGAATATAGCTTAAATATTTTCTTAAGAAGATTTTATATGGAATATTTGTAGTTTGAAAGTTGATATTTGTGTATGGAAAAAGACTTTAGTCTTAAGAGCCACTTGGCACTTCTCTCTGCATAATAGTGATCCATGAGAAGTTTAAATTCATGGTAGATGCATACTTTAGGCCAAGCAAATCAACCCTCTTAAAGAAAAAGAGAATAGAGTCTACTTGTATGTGAACACCCTTTTTGAAAAATATGAGGTTGCCAATTTTTATTTTTCCTAGAAATTAAATTGCAATTGTATTTAGTATTGTATGGAAAAAAAGTTCATTGCATCTTGAAGTCTTTGTTTAAGATAAGTGTGAGAATTCAAAGCTTGTGGATAATTATGACTATGGCCCACAATGTATATTTGCTCAACCTCATAATGAATATTGTGGATAGTTATATCAAAGGTTATGTTTAAGTTTATTAACATTATAATTAGAACATTTATCATTTTTTCCTTCATACCATAATTTTTTTCAAAGTACCATTCTCACTCATAGCTACCTTGATTCTAGTTGTCAAAGAGTCAAAGTGGGCTGCCCTTCTCCTCTTTTTTTATTGTATTACTCCAATTGTTGCATGTTTTCCTATAAAACTTAAATGTAAAATTTCAAAGATTTTCAAGCCATCCAATTGGAAAAAAATTGAAAAACTAGAAGTTTGCAAAAATTAAAAAAAAAAAAAAATTAAAACTTTGAAGATTTAAATTTCCTTAAAAAAAACATTACAATTTGTATAAAAAAATAATAATCCTTGTTCATTCATTTTAAATAAGTAGTGGAAAGACCCCGATGGTTGTGCAAGGTGGCATGTAACCACTAAGCCAAGGGAGTAATGGTTTGTACTATAGTACCACCATCCCCCACACTCTAAAGGCTATGGGTGAGGGATCATGGCCTTCTGCATGATGGCATGGAGTGTAAAAGTGAAAGGTGGTAGAGGGAGTAAAGACAACGATGGTTTTGGTAACGAGAAAGGAAGGAAGGTTGGTGGTGTTCAGAAAGTTTTCCAGTGAGAGTGAGGAGACTAGTGCATCGTATTGGGACTATGGCGATACCAACTTCAACAATCCTAGCGACTGTACGCGGGGTATGTACCCACACATATTTCCTCTCTTGAAATGTTTACCTTCTCTTGTTTTAGTTTGGGGGTGAGGGGAGGAAGTATGGGGGAGAATTGCAAAACTAAGAAGCCCTCGGGGTGTGGACTGGTGGTATATGTTTGGCTATGTGTCTTTCTTTGACACTCTTTTGGCATGCTATTTATTTCACTTTGCTTTGAAGTTTTCCTTTCTCATATGGGAATTCTATTGGCACTCAATGGAAGGCCAATTTTTGTAGTGCTCGTAAAGCTAGGGAGATGAGCCTTGGGGGTAGAGTTGGCTGGCCCATTTGCATGTTGGGTGGTAGCCTCTGCTTTAGGTCCATGTGTAGTCATAGAGAGATAGGTCACAACCCCGATATGGTGGAGAAGCCTTAGAATTATCGGTGAGAATTCTGGTGTTGGCTTGAGGGGGTTTGACCCAGGTTCAACATGAATTAGCCAAATAAATCCCTACACTACTGAACCTTTTGGCATCATCCCACAGAGTGCGGAATGAAGTCTCGCCCGAAGCAGTATTGGGGGATGTTGGAACCATGTTTCCGCACCCTGAGATGGTTGCAATGTCGTTTGATCTCTTTTATCCCTACCTTCACGTAGGGATCTCACTCTAGGGCTTGTAAGACAAACCCTACTATTTTGGCTTTCAATACATTCGTGAAAGTATACGATCGATCTTCACATAGCCCTAACCTAGGGCTTAGGTACTTTTGCGCTATTATGGCAGCGCGTCGAGCAGATTCCTCAATTAACCTAAGAGATTTGCTTATTTTTCCGAATACTTAAAGTTATCACCACGTAATCAGATATTCGTAATTGCATTTAGATATTCAATGTAAATTTATTCATTCGTGCATCATAGGAGCATAATAAAGGAAATTCATACACAAAATATCAAAACCCATCAACAAAAAAAATACACAGAAATTGCAAAATAACTCCTTTTAATAATATCTTCCAAGTGTTACCGACTTTTTTTACCCTGCACACATAGCTGCAAGGGTCTGCACACTCAGTTGCTAACTTGTACCCTAGGCCTTTGCGCACTGAGCAGTAGAGTCTCTACCTATGCTACAACCCGAGATGTAGAATTCCTGCTCTAAAGCTATGACTCTCTTTCTTATTTTTCCCCTTTGCTTCCTTTTAACTACTTAGAGCTTAGTTATTTTTATATAATTCCATGGTCCATGGACCATGGCTAGATTTCTTACAGCCAACTTTACTTTACAAAATTAAGGGCAGACTACCCTTTGTGACACATAACACCTTCGCGCTCTATGACAACAAAACGTGGAGTTTTTACAATAATATTACAAAAATTTGACATAATCATGGGCTTTTAGCCCTAAAACTTCCCTTGGGGGATCCCACTCCCAATGGACCCCCAACACAAACATCGTGACTTTCCTTCGAGTCACTCGGTAGGTGGAGAGATCTTTGCACGAAGCCTGTCCAGCTCAACCTTGATGACCTCAACTTCGGTTGTGCACTGAGAAGCTACTTGCTTCACATCTTTGATTGTCTTATCGGTTACTGCCCTTGTGCTATCAACTTGAAGTTGTTGTTGCATCACTTGCAGAGTCACAAGCTTTCCTTGAATGTTTCTTGTGACTGCCTAAGCTTCCTCTAGCTAGGGCTTTAGTCACGCCTTCAGCACTGCTTCCTTGTGCAGCATTACATCCACCTATTCCTTCAACTACTTGGCTTCCTGTAGCTTGGCTAACCTCTGTGTCAACGTGATGGTTCACATTGTGCCCTTAACTTTGTCATAGCATTTTTGGAGTTCTTGAACTTCTGTCTTTAGCCTCTAGATGTTTGGGTCCTCCTGCAAGCTGGTTAGGACCTCAAACGATTGTTCGAACAACTGTATGTAGTCTACTACTACACTCTCCACTACCACAACTACTTCTGTGATAGCGGTTGCCCACTGTTCCTTTACCTCTCATGGTGTTGAAGGCTAAGCCCTCAACTAGAGCTCTGTAATCTGTAGGTTTAGCTCCAATTGAACCTGCGCCATCTTCGTCTGAGTGTCGCGTGCCCCTGTGGCCAATTTACTGATGCAGACCTCAAATGGCTCCTCCTCCAGAATGGCCAATTCCGGGACCATTCTACAGGCCTCCCCCACAACTTGTATGATCTTCTTGGTTTGGCTGGTTGCCTCGGCCTTGGTGATGATGGTAGCGTTCCTTTGTAAGGCCATATGCTCATTGTTTATTTTTTGTTCATTGATTACTTAGAGGGCATGGTGCTCGCGAGCCCTCATCTCTACAATTACTCCATCCTGCAAGAGGTGGAGTGCTTCATGTGGGAGTGTTTCTTGGTTCAATCCCACTCCCTTCAAGGCACTGACAGTGGCCCTGTCTGCCTCATTTTCTGTTGTCAGTGCTCCATCAGGTAGCACTAGCACATTGTAAGCCTTCGTGTGCAACATATCGATAGCCTCTAATGTGTTGATAGCCAAGCTGGTAGACATTATACCAACTTGCAACGCATAGGTCTGCAACTCCTATATTCCAGTCTGGATGGCCCCTAGGATGCTCTGCTACTGCTTTTCAAATTGTTGTAGGGCCTTCGCAGTGATATCTCTGACTATTTCACTAATGTCGTATAAATCTCCCTCCGTAGTGTTAGGGTCTAGCGAGGTCTTGGTCACCTTGGATTTCTTTCTGGACCATCACTTTTCCATCTCTCTCAAGTGCTTAATGTGGTTGGACATTTCCTGAGAGTCTGCATCATGCTGCTTTGTGTACTCTTCCTTGGTTTTAGGTGAAGGTGACTACACGCCTTTGTCAAAGCCCCACTCTATGCCACCTGTCTGTTTTCCTACCTCCTTTCCTATTTGTTCTGCCTTGGCCTTCTCGACGGCCTCCTTCTTCCTCTTTTCGACCAGCTGCAACATCTTCAGTTTGGCTTGATCCTTCTTCTTTTGTGCGGCAGACTTTCTTCCACCCACCAGCAAGTCCATGGTGGTGCGCCACTCCGTCGGCCATTTATCCAACACCACATTGATGGCATCATCTGTGGCTAGGTATGACAAATCATACCACTTTTGTGCAGGGTCCTTTTGTGCCCTAATTGCTATTTGATCAAAATCAGCTTTGAATTTGGCATAGCTTTGTAGTTTAGCATATACCTTGGGCAGCAACCACAGCTTGTGATTAATAGCCATCCTAATATTCATTTCCATCAAGATCCAGAAGATCTTGTTTTCCCAAAGGCACTTCGCGTCCTTGGTCGCCCACAGCGAAGTGCACTTTGCTGCTTCAGGAAGGTTCGACGTGACTGAAGGGAATTGGCTATCTTCTGGTAGCTCCCATGCTATGATCACAATCGATAGAAAGAGCCACGTGTAGTGGAACATCTTGCTTTGCTCTTTTTCTTCACAGTAGTTTTCCAGGAACTCTCCACGAAGGTAGTCTGACTAGTTAAACTGGACTCCTTCCACGCACTATTGTGCGAGCATGATGATAGGTGTCAGCACCTCGTCAATGCGACACTTCTGTGTCACCTTCCCTATAAGGATCTGCATTGCCACCTTCACAGTAGGGTTGCAGATGATGGAGAAAGAATACCCGCACGGCTTCTTCACCAATTTGAACTTCTCTTTCATTGATTCTATGAGTACAACCTCACCACCCTTGCCGCCAAAGATCATAGATGGATTTTCACCTGTATATATCAGACGTGTTATGCATTGAATCAACATATTGGTGATGGGTATCAGCTCCTCCAGCCACATAAACCCATCATGCACCAAGCATAATAGTTGCTTGATGACTAAAACTGTCATGGGGGTGCAGTTATAGTGTAGCACCCAAAGCAAGTTGAGTAATCCTGCCTTCTCTACTCCTTTGAGGCACTTTCATGGCTCCAGTGCAGTCATCCCTGTATTTCTGTCTATGATGTGGTGCATCAACTATTTGGTTGCCAGGTGTGTGGTGACGTAAAATTATAAGAGCGGACACAAACAAGTTCCTCTAGCCTGATAACAGGTCTAGCCACAACATATACATTCTATGGAATATTTCCTTAGGTTAGAACCAATCAAGAGGGCCTACCTCTTGGTTTCTTATCCTTCTTAATGATGTCCTCACTTGCTCACTCCAACAATCTCTTGTTTCCTTCTTCAAGCTCCTGAAACAAGAAAACAACAACAACACAAAAACATAATAGACAAATTGCAATTCAATCTACTTAATGAGTCAAGAAGCATCAAGACATGAATATGTAATATTAAAAAACATGTAGGAAATGAATTGATAGTTTCATATATTAATATCAAAGAGAGATTACAACCATTCGTCTTGACGTTACAGTCTTCCTCCGACAAGACCAGGTTCCTACACACTTCTTCTAGCACTTCATGATGGCTTCAAACAACAATAGTTTAAAGTCTTCCCTTTAGGCTTCACTCCAAACCAAACACACTTCTCCCTCACACAACTAGATGGCTACAACTAGTAATAGCTTGCTTGTATAAAATAGTACATTCACACTCAGCCAAAACTTTAGCTCTGATTTTCACACTAGTGTGTGCTTGGGAAGAAGAGAGGTTTATATAGGAAAGATGGATGGGAGATGTATCCTCTTCTCATGGGAGAAGGACTTATCCCTTGAGTTAGTTCCATCATTATAGGGGAAAGGATCCCAAATTGTCATCCTCAACTCCATCTAGCCAAAGCATTTACCAGACTTCCATTACGGAGCTTCTAGAGATGGAAGCTTCAGCTCTAATTTAAAAGAAAATTCATAACAGGACTGCTGTGGCTGGAACACGGCTCAGCCACACCAAACAGCATGGGGAATAGTGCTAATCACTACACATCAGTGCGAGGGAGACAAAGTTCATTAGCGTCGGTCTTGTAAATTGGGCAAAATAGAAGTTTCAAGGGAAATGTTGCAAAAGGAAAATGATTTGCTCATGAAGAGGGACATTTTGGGAGTTTCTCCATGAAGGAAAAGCATGTGGGGTTCACTGTATAGGTCCTCCAGGATCGAGGAATGGGGAGTATAGGGACAATGACAAAATGTTGTGTAACAAATGCTGCCCTAAAGCATGAAGGTTGAGCTGAAGTGAGGGATGAAATGATTTATAAATCAATACAGGGAACCAATCTGTCGTAGGAAAACCTACAAGCAAATACAGATACATATACATAAATTGAGATCTCTGTCAAATGATACATGAATTGTGGCATGGATGCAGCCATCCAGAGAATGATCATGTAAATGGATCCAACCATCCATTAAAGAGGATCATAATGAAACCAAGGTATGGTCATAGCCATATGATAATGAGAAGGATCACATATGATAACTCATGGTCTAGTCACAACCAGCCATCTGAAAAAGACATGCATGTCAGCATAACCATGTCACACCACTTCACAACCTGGACTTTTATGATCTGAGTCCAGGGTCTTGTGCTCCAACACAACCCGACCAAAGTACATATTCTAACATGCAAATAGATTTTTTGATGTCGAGCATGCTAGAAAGTTTCTTGATTACTAGTCCATGATGTAAGCTATTAACAAGTGTGAGAGAACCCACCAATAATGACAATGGCCCTCAAGGTACTATCAGCACAATTCATGGAATGTGAATATAGGAACTAAAGTTGAACACCCATGAAATCACTTGATTGAAAGCCAATGATGTGAACTTTTCATCAAGTGCAAAGAACTTGCCATTAGGGAATGCAAGCTCTAAGTTACTGGAAGGGAACCTTTCAGTCAACTTCCCAGATAATGAGTTGAAGTCAATGGAAAGTGACTGTGTTGAAGAAGGGCCATAATGAATCCCACATCATCGACGCAAGATGAGATGATGAAAAATGATTTTGGATGATACAGAGAATTAAATGTAAGTGTAACTACAAAAGGACAACTCTTGAACATACCGGCGACACAACTGGAAGTTTGGAAGCTTTTGGATCCATAGGATCGGTGGTCATGATGATGTGGCAGAGATCAAAAGGAAGGAAAAAATGAACAGCCCAAACCCAGGAAGGTCAATGATTCAAAGGAGGATATCCCAACCTCACACGAAGCAAAGAGTGTCATGTTCAAGAGTGAGCTGTCGACACGACTTGATATATTTCCAAATTTTCCCCAACCATTTCTATCGAGTATCCCAATTATTTTTTAATCACAAGCTTGAAGGGGACAGCATATGCTTGCACTGTAATTTCATCCTTCAGATGAATCCGACCTAGTAAGTTTAACGAGCCCTAGGAAGGAGAATCTTGTGTTTGTCATGGTGACGAATCTGATGTCGTTTAATAGTTTAACAAGTCCGACAAAGGTGTAACTTGGTATCTCTTTCATGTTTAGAGAGTTTAAAAAAGACACGTAACAGAAAAATCCACATGGTCCCTTTTCATACATTTGTGTCTCTCGAGCTCGAAAAGGTAGAAACAATACTTGAGAAAACCGCTTAACCATTTTAGTCAAGGAGTACCTTTTTCGTAAATAGTACCTCCCATCCCAAAAAAGAGGTAAACTTATACTAGGCACGTGACGTTTCACATCCATTAACGAGTTCAAAATGACAAGGACTCGGCCATCTTTTCATTTTTAAAGGGTTGGAAAAGAGCTGAAAGCGAACCCCCCATTTTTATTCTCTTTAATGAGTCAAAATGGGAAAAATACTTGGCGATCTTTTCATATGGGTTTAACGAGTCGAGAAAAGAGCTAAAACATGACTCATTATCATCATCGAACATCCATCACCTATTGCTACACAAGTAAGGAAAAGTGTATTATCGAGTCCTTTGTTGTGTATGGAGCATGATTGTTCAGAGGTCTTTGTTTCAGCCAGATGTATACCCCAGGAAGTTTCGTACACCC
>APFE030640381.1:80994-173554 GCA_000404065.3 Pinus taeda
GCAGCGCCCCCGAAGCTAAAAACAGATGTAAATTTGCCTTGCAAAAGTATAGTAATTTCTAGTCAATATGAACCGTTCATTAGGCGGATGATCTGACGGTAGAAATTATGTTTAGTTTAGGGTTTTTGGCCCTAGAAGGCAACCCCTCTCTTTGTATGAGGGTATTTTATTTGAGGCGGTGATAGATGTGTATTCTGGGTTAGCGATAAATAGAGAGGTGAGACTGTGAGAGAAAACAGAGGATATTACAGCGGATTTGCTGTAGGTTGTGTCTCTTCATTTTGCTGGATAATAGAAAGGAAGGATTGGCTATTCGAGGTGGACGTATATATGTGTCTCTCTTGTTTTGTGCGTTTTCTGTGTTTATATTTCTGCAATATTTTATGTGTTCCATTACTCCGTAATATATAATTTTCTAACATCCTTGAGGCAAAATAGGTCAAAAATATTTACAAAACCTGATATTTTCATGAAAAAATGAATAAAAAGGGGAAAATTAAATATATTTTTACCATTTACCATTTTACCTTTGCAGTGAAGACATTTTACCCACATTTGCCCTAGTTTTTTCGGAGTAGATTGCAGGAGATCTGGGAGGTCAATCGATGAGCTATCAGTTCCAGGGAACAACTAAAGCCCTGAGCTCCATTTTCATGCCATTTATTTATGTTTTTATCCATTTTTAGGATTTTTAGGGAGGCTTTTGAGAAAAAAATTCGCCCTCGATTGGCGCGATTTCTAGGCACGGGATCGCACTGGCAGAGGGTTATTTGCATAACCATCTACGCTGACCAGTGCGATTATTTCTAAAATAGGCATGCTAGCTCTGTGGATAGGGAAAAATATTTTTTCTCAATAAATGACCATTGAAACTTGAATTTTATGTGTCAAAATTGATGATTGACTCAAATAAATGGCTTTTACAGGAGAGAAATCATCGAAAATGGTGGACTGGAAGGAAAGAGAACACGAAGATGTGGACACCCAGGCAATGAATTATCCAAATTGCCTGGAGGCTTTGAGGGCATGTGGGCTCCTCAAATTTTTCCTTACACCAGGGATACAAGCCCAACTCAAATTGCTTTGGTACTTGATAAGCCTTTGGGACATCAATCGTGAGATTTTTGTCACTGGGGACTAGGAGCTAGAGTTGACAACTTCAGACATCTACTTCATCACTGGGCTGTCCCACAGAGGTGAGCCAGTGAACTTGTATGGGTCATGTCCAATCGAGGAAAGCATGTATTTCCTGCTTGCTAAACATTGTCCTGAGGCCCTGAAATCCAAAGTGGGAAGATCGAGATTTCTAGTGTATGGGATTTGACACTGAGGGTGCTTCTATTGACCATCAATAGAGTGGCGGGGTCCCAGGTGGAACATGAGACTAACAAATTGAAGTTCCTTTACTTTATTGACTACACAGATCCTACGATCTTCAACTGGGCAAAGGCCATGAAAGTGAACATCAAGCACCAGTTGTCCAAGGCTAAGGTGGGAAATCTAAAGCAATTTGGCTTCAGATCAGTACTTGTGACCTTTTTCCTAGAACAAGTGCCATTGTTCGAGTATCAATTGACTGAGGTTGATACTCCTGCGCCATGTGATCCATGGATGGCCCGCTGGAGTCATTTGATGCCCAAGATCACTGGGGGCCAGCAAATGTCCTACCGACCAGCATTCTTTCATGGCTACGATGACAAAAAATTGTCATGGAGGACTGGGGGTACAACGGCACTGATTTCTATGGAGACCCAGATATGCCCTTTCCAGATGGGGAGGACTTTGATGATGAAGGTAAAAACCAAATCAAATTTTTTATTTTGATGTTTTTTAAACTTTTTTTTGGTATATGCACGCTTATAACATTTCTCTTTTGTATGAAGATGTTGGACCAGAACAGCCAGTCGGGATGTCCCTGATAGCCAGGTGATATCCCCGTCTTATCAACGTTGTCACCCCTTATCAGGAAGGGAGCAATAACAAGGAGGAGATTGTGAGGAACCTCGAGGGGTTGACTCATGCTATCTCGAAGTATGCTCAGATAGGAGACATGCCTCAGCGGTATCAGAGGCACACAATGGGAGTCTCATATCGGATCTGCCGATTTTTGAGTCATGTTGTATGATTTGTCTCATGCTATCAAGACCACCATGCTGAGTAGTTCCTAGGTCCAATACTTACATATTTTTTGAGGCCTAGTGCCACAGATGTACAAGGCCTGCGAGCCGCCAATGTTATTATGGACATACATATTAATTTTTGGGGTTTTGATGTATTAAACATTCTCACACACACACACACACACACACACACACACACACACATATATATATATATATAGAGAGAGAGAGAGAGAGATGTTGTATTTTCCTATTTATTATGGTACAAATGGTTTGTCTTATCTTTTACATGTTTCGCAAATGTCTATCCAACACGTAATTAGCTAATGCATCTGTTAATGTATTCATGCATCTAGGAATATGATGATATGTAATATAATCAAAATGTCTTTCCAACAGACATATACGAAGATGCATTCGTAATATTTTAGGGTTCCTGACAGAATATTGCCCGTTGAGTTGAAGGATGACAAGCTGTGAATCCAAGTTGAAAACCAATTCTCTGATGCCCATAGCGATGGCTTCTGATAACGGTTCGATGACCACATTGTATTCATCAATGTTGTTGGTTGTACGACCTAGGCAGATACCTTGAAGGTCAATCAACTCACCATTAGGGTTATAGATAGCCCATGCCGTAGATGATAGGTTCTGGGTACTTCGGCAAGAACCATCAGCAAAACCAATGTGAGGAGACGCAGACATCTGCAAAGCAAGAAAAGAATAGTAAACATGAGGGTTGTTTGAAAAAATATCATACAAAACCATGTTGTACAGAAATGAATCACACACTAATGTATATAAGTAACCATGCAAGATAACCTAAGCATAGTACTTTTTGAGGTAAATCCCATTGTGGGGCTTATTGAGAGGATTTCCTTCATAATCAATAAGTTCATAGGCTCCATTCTACAAAATGTGTTTTACAATATAAGGCTCGTGCCACATAGGTTTGAACTTGCCTACCCCCAGATTATCATTAGCTTGGTCATATAACAGGACCAAATCACCATTAGAGAAAGCGTGAGGGGAGATCGACTCGTCGAAAAGGGTTTTAACCAGTTTTTTTTGTGCTTTTATGACCATGGCAGTAAGACGACAAGTCTTGTCCAGTAATTCTAAATATAAGAGGCGTTACTTTCGAGGTGATGTTTCAGGGAGGAATTCAATGACTAACTTAAGCGAAGGAATCTCACATTCGATCAGCAATGTTTCTTCCAGACCATAGACCAGCTGGAATGGTGTGAAACCATTTGCATCTTTGGTTGAATTTTGGTAGGCACACAGCGCTGAAAAAAGCATGAGATGCCAATTTGACTGGTGCATCCCAATAGTACGTTGAAGCATGGTGACCAAAACTTTTTTCATGGCTTCAACTTGGTCGTTGGCCTAAGGGTAATATGGGGTCAAGCCATCATGGCGCAAGCCCATTACAGATGTCAGTTCTACCATCATGTAATCGCTGAAATGGGAGCCATGATTTGTGACAATGGCTTGGGGTACACCGAACCTGGAAATAACATGGTTAAAAAGGAATTGAGTTGTCATCTTACCATCTGTAGAATATGTAGGCATCACTTCGACCCATCTGGTGAAGTAATCCATAACAATGATAATGTAGGCATGCCCCCCGGTCGAACGAGGGTTACATGTCATATAATCGATGCCCCATTTGGAAATGGGACCAATAGTAATGGTGGGGTGTAGGTGAGCGGGTGGGGTAGGCATCTTGCATTGGTAGATTCAGCATTCGTGACACTTGCGGATAGCAAGAGTGCATTCTTTGAAGATGGATAGCCAAAAATAACTAGTGGGAAGGATTTTCTGAGTTGTAGCATAACTAGACATATGACCACCACATGCCCCAAAGTGGCAATCATTGAGAACTCTTTCAAATTCCTTAGTTGTGAGGCATCGACGAAGAACAGAATCAACACCGACATGGTATAAAGTATAACCAATAATATGGTATGGTTGAGAATGATGTCTAATCCTTCGATGATCATGTTTGGTCAATGTGGACCGAAACATGGAGGTTAGGAGATACACGATGATATCACCATACCATGGATCAAGGGTGCTAATCAGGAAAAGGGTCTCATGTGGGAGTTGTTCATCTGCACTAGCAGTGAGAGCTTTGGAGGGAAGGGAACAAATCAATTCTGTAAAAACAAGTGACTTCTTAGATTTGGCCATAGTAAAGACCAATCGAATTCTTGCAAGATAATAATCCATTTAGAATATTTTCCCCCCAACAACTGATGAGTCAGGATGTAGGTCATAGGGTTGCATTCAGAAATCACTGTAGTCGTTCGTAAGAGAATATAATGCCGAAAATGTTGAATAGCCTAGACGGTGGCTAAAGCCAACTTCTCGACATGTGCATAATGCATTTTGGTGTTGAGGAGATTCTGACTCATGTATTAGATCACGTATTCAGTGCCTTCGTCACTGTCTTGAACCAACACCATAGCTATGGTGCTAAGAGCTGCGGTAGGTAAAGGAATTAATCTCGATAATAGTCTAGTGGATGCAACAAAGGAGAATTTATGAGGATAGCCTTAAGATCATCAAAAGATTTTTGGGCTATCTCGTCCCATGCAAAGTTTGTTCCTTGTTTGAGCAACCGAGTAAATCTTGTAGCTAGCCCGACATAGTTGTGTATAAAACGACGAAGAAACTTGGCCTCTCCCTAGAAGCTTTGGAGTTGTTGCAGTGAAGATGGGGGGGTAAGTTTACAATGGCCTTGACTTTTAGCTGATCTAGGCGGATTCCATCCTTGGAAACAATGAAGCCGAGGACTCATCCTGATTCCATGCAGAAAACACATTTATGTGGATTTAACTAGATGTTATGGTGCCTGCAGCATAGAAAAATTTGTCGAAGGTGGTTTGGGTGATCTCATCGCTTACGAGAATGGGTAGGAAGGTCATCCAAGTAAGGTTGGACAACATTGTGAATATCATGAAACGCATAGGAAATTTCCCATTGAAATGTGGCCCTGACATTTTTGAGGCCGAAAGGGAGCTTCTTGTATGCGAACATACCCCATGGGAGAATAAAGGTTGACTTATCTTGGTTATCCGTTGTGATATTGATCTGGTTATAACCAGAAAAACCATGCATAAAGGAAAAGATCTCGCTCTTGGCACATTCATCAATGATTTGATCAATGAAGGGAGTAGGATAGTTGTCTTTAGGATAGGCACGATTAAGATCTCGATAATCCATGCAAACGCGCATCATGCCTTGTTTTTTAGTCACCGAGACAATATTGGACACCCAGTCTGTATGGGGAATGGGATAAATGAGCCCAAATTTGAGAAGCTTTTCGACTTCACCTTTAATAGCAACGACCTTCCTAGGGCGCACCGGACGAAGTCGTTGCCGAACAGGTTTCACATTCAAATACATTGGTATCTCATGCACCACAATGTTGGGATGAATGCCAGGCATTTCTTCATAAGACCATGCAAACACATCATGGAAATCCTGAAAAAGACGAGTATATATCTTGATCTCATATGGAGAACAAGATACCCTGATATGAACGTGTTCAACGACACCGTGTTTGATAGAAATATCAATCAGCATCATTTGGGTAATATTACCCAAATTTCCTTATGACCATAAGTCATGAGTAATATTCAGTGGCGGAAATGGAGGAGAGGACTCTTCAAAAGCGGTAGACATGACCGCCAGGTGAGGCAAGAATGAGGAGCGATGATGGGTATCAATCCATGGCAGTTCCTCAAGAGACATGATTTCCATGATACCTTCATTGGCAAGGAAGGTCTTGGCTAAGGTATAGGATGATTCCAAAGTGCCAAGCTAGGGGGATTGAGAATAGATATCGAGAGAGGTCTTCAAGATATGAAAATCAAAGGATGTAGAGTTTGCAGCTGAAACAATTTCCACGTAATTGACTTCACGGGACTAAGCGGCATGATGTCGCCCCAAGCATCAACCAAATCGGGGGCAGGTATGACCCAAGGATCAAATTTGACCAAGATCATGTTGACGGAGGCAACATGAGGAGATGGGAGTGGAAAAATTCCCATTAAGGAAAAATATTTGAAGAGACCCGCCCCCACACTCTCAAAGGGAGCACCAAAGTGCTTGACATATGGAACGTCGCCCTCACACAAGGAAGAGGCAAAGAAAGACAGCTAATCAAAGGTGAAAATCCTCCCTTGGTGGGGAAAACAGATCACAGAAAACAAAGAGGAGGCCACAGAATGCATGGCATGAGTCCAACTTCAGTCGAGTAGAAGATTATAATTGAGATTAGCGTCAACAATCTCTACTTCGACTTGCACTTTCTTTCCTTCCAGGGTGATGGCAAGGTAACACACCAAAGGGTCACAAATCGCACCCATCGAAAGCTTCCAATGTGTTCGGAGACTGATTTAATGCAAGGGAACCAATAGCCTTCCAACACGCAGTTGACATGATGCAGGTAGAAGCACCTTCAACAATGAAAGTGTGGTGGATGGTATTTTCAGTAATAATTACGTGAATAAGAAAGGAAATCTGAGGAGGGAGTCTCGGAACATGGTTCTCTAGATCTAAATAGATCAAATTAGAATCAATGGGATTAATGCCCCTGATAGTTGACAACAAAGATTTCTGCTATGATGGATAGCTTTGGAGTACCTTGAGAGCCGACATAGCCGATGGCGCCTAAGCCAAATATTCAACAATATTGTAATGCTAAGTGGCTTAGGCGTTGGTATTATATGAGGATTTTCATAGCACACCTCAAGAGGGTGGCCATGTAGTGTAATCAGGGTTAGGGCATGCAATTTGTAGATGGCTAGAACTCTGGGTAGGAGAAGAAGGTGGAGCTTCTTTTTATTTCCCTATTGTGGGAGCTGGAGTTTGATAATCCTTCAATTGGGTAGCCACATTAATGGGCGTACTCATCATGAACACTTGAGATCCAAAAGAAACAGATCGGGGTTGGTCTACCATCTGGGTCTACTAAGACAAAAAAGGATCTTTGAGGATAGCAGGGGTCCCTTTGAGAAAATGACTAACTTCGAATCATCATGGACAATCCTTAATATAGTGATCCTCCTCGCAAATGAGGCAGAAATACTTAGGTTTCGGATGCGAAGATTTGTGAGCAAACAATTTGGGAGGACCCTGTTTCGGAGCATTGGTTAAAGCTTTGCCTTTACCTTGCTTTTTTCCTTTCGAGGATTTGTCTTCTGTAGTAGATTGGACAGTGTGGACCCCTGAGGTTTTACCAGGGACTGGAGGGTTTCGAGATGAACTGTTGGGAGTAGTATTCGAGACCAACTTCTATTTGGAAGAAGTTTTGGCAGGGAACTAGGATATTGAACTAATAACCCCATCAATGGGAGGAACAGTGAGTGACTTCGATGTCGCAGGATCAAATGATGGCCATGGATAATTGGGTAATAATTCGTATAAGGTGCCAAATCGAGAGTATACTAGGTCCAAGTATTGGGCACGAGCAATGGCTTGCTCTTCAGTGACGCATCCACCCATGGCTATATCGCGAGAAATTGGGGCTATGAACGATTTGGTAAACCATTCAGTAAGCAACTAGTCAGCTATCTCAAACTTGATCAGTCGATGTCTATGCTTCCATTCATGGATATGATCAAAGATGTGCATCGCAGTGTCTTGCTTAAGTGATGTGAGCAGATAGGTGCCCATTTCATAATGAACCAGTAGCTAAAAATGCATGAGAAAGGTCATGCCTAACAAATTGAAGTCATGAAAAGTACTTCGAGTTAGCTCGATGTACCATTTTTCTGCGGCACCCGTGAGGGTTCTTTGGAAAATACGAAGCCAAATGGAATCATCCATGTATGAGTTCGATGAGCACCATAGATTATATGTCATCATGGGCTTGAGGATCTTCTTTAGCTTTTCCATCGAACTTTGGGCAATCACTTGGTATCTTGAATAGCACCAGAGGCCAGTACAGCGAATGAAGAATCAGATCATTTGTAAGACGTGATACATCTGGAAACTCAAGTGTAGCCAAGAAAGGTAATTGAGTGTTAAAAGGCATGGGAGGTTGATAGGTGGGCCCATAAGGAGGAGCCCATGCTTGCTGGTAAGGATTTTGACCCTAGAGTGGGGGATTTTGGCCATATGGCATCTGAGGCTGCCCCCATTGCAGATTACCTAGACTAAATGGAGGATTCAGACCTTGAATACCTTGAAATTGTCCATCCATAGGTTGCTGATAGGCAACATATGGGTTAAAAGGTTGTTGAGCCTGTTGACCTTGGACATGTGGGTATGGGACCCGTTGTCCTAGAACATAGGGTTGTTGGGCCTGTTGTCCCTAAACACGAGGGTTCTGGACCTGTAGTCCTTGGGCATAAGGTTGATACACTTGTTTCCCTTGGACATAGGCATTTTGTACTTGTTACCCTTGGCTGACAGGATTCTGAACCTGTTGGCCCTAGACAAGGGGATTCTACACCTGCTGCTACAGGACTTAACCTTGAACCTATCCTTACAAGGGCTTCCTTTGTTTATACATATACAAGGGTTGATGCTACCCAGGTTGGTTTTGCTGACCTTTCAGTTCAAAAATTTCTCTCTAGGTTTGTAGAGGTTGGTCGTGCGAGGGTATGGGTTGAGAGGTATGCAAAGCATATTGCATCTATTGCTGCATGGCCTATTGCAACTATTGAAAGGACTAACCTTGCGGTTGTTGCAGGTGACCTTTTTGTGGGATAATCTGCCCTTGCTATTGCGCAAAAAACCATTGCTGCAACAAAGGTTGCCCTTGTGGGAACAAAGGCTACCTTGGTTGTTGCAAAAGCTATCCTTGTTGTTGCAAGGGTACTTGAATAGTGCCCGGGAAATTACCAAACCAAATCTGGTCGTAACCAGGTTGGATGCACTGCCTAGATGGGATGGTGTAAGGTTGAATAACCAATCCTTGATAACCATATGGAACGTAAGAATTTTGGTATTGGACCTGAGCCCCATAAGGTTGTTGATACTGGACATTGTTTGATCTAGACGGACCACCAGGATTCTAAAACTATTGGTACTGGACATTGCTTGATCCAGTAGGGTCAACAGGGTTGTAAATGATACCAGAAGAGGGTTCGTTTATACTAAGCATGTGATCTTGTGAGCCACTCACATTAGTGGCACCTGACACCATAGAGACATTCAGGTTCTTCCCCCTAGGCGGTGGTAGAATCTGGCCACTGACTAACGAGACAGAATAATTGGCAGAGACAATCTTTGAAGCTGTCGATTCAGACTGATGTGTAACTAGGATTGATGATACAAGAGTGTTCAGGATAGTGGATTGCACCGGGACTGAAGTAACAACTGGTTGGGAAGTCTTGTTCATGATGAACATACCTGACGTATGCTTGACGCTTGACACCCAAATAGAATTATGGTAGTGTGATGAGGCACTAGGCATGCCTGAAACTAAGTGCCCTAAAGGCACAAAGTCGGGTAGCAAGATGGTAGGAATACCTTCTGAATAAGGGAAACCATCGGGAGGGAACAACAACTTCAATTCTTCCCCCTCAACAGTGTGTGGAGTTGAGACTTTAGACTCATCAGGAGAGGTGACTGGAGCATCATCTTCGGGTTCCATGTCTGAAAACAAACGACAATGAACAGTTGAATGTGTACTAAGGCATAGTTCCAAAGGAACACCCGGTTGATCATATGGACTGTAAGGACGCTGTGGTGATATCTCAACAATGTCAAACAAAGGGTTCGGAGGATAGATAACCAACCCAAGTTGATCGTTAGTGGTTGGTGATTTCTCTGGAGTTCGAACAGGATTATCTGGAGATTCTGGGTCAAGATCAATACATGACCCTAAATCGAAAGTAGGTGGAGGATGAGATGATAATGGTTGAACACTCAAAAAAATTGCGAGTTCAACATTTTGGTCCTCAAATGGCTCTGATAACTCAGGAAGTGGCTCCTCAAACAATCTTTCAAATGGAGGAGAGGAAGAGGAAATGGGTGAACCAAATGGTTCAGCCACAATGACCTTGTCTTAGCTGAAAAACAAATAACTTCAAGGCTTTGAAATGTCCTTTTAAGGGAACTCACGATTTAGTCAAAAATCTAATAGGATGTTTTGGATCGTGGGAAACCAATTATTCAAGATGCGTAAATGATTGATGTTCTTTCATTTTTTAAGAGTCCAGAAAGAAACAAAGATGACTCTATCGCTTTCAATTGGAAACGAGCTCGAAAGGACAAGTGCTCGGATGATATTTTAAGTTTTCAAAAATATCAAATGACTACTTCAGATGATCTAGGTAAACAAGATAATGAGGCAACCATGAACTGTAGAATACCTCCTGGTGAACCAAGAAGTACGAGCAGGAAATCTCCCCAAATGTTGTGTTTGGTGTATCATGTTTGTAAGGTGGTTGAATCGACTTCCTAAGGATAAAAGGATTGTAGCCTAGTGCAGTATCCTGTTATATACGCGACGATGCAGGGAGAACAAATCCATACTAGCACTATCTAATGTCGAAGCTAACGACAACTGCTAGGTTTACAGATGCTGGAACACATATCTAGCCTAGACCTTCTAGATGTGATCATTAATGTCAAATGTGCCTTAGGTTAATTGAATTCATTTTAGAGTTGATTTGAGTTAAGTTCAGTTTTCAAGTGTTAGCGATGCTACTCGAAAAACCTAAAATGTAATTAAATGGGACAAGACCCTTTCAATTCAATAAAATGACTACACTAGGGAGGGTCGAAACTACTCAATCAAATGCAAACAATCAAGCAACTGAAAACGAAATGATCTTTCACTACTTCCCTTTTTCGAAAAATAAACTAATGAAAAATGCATTCCAATTCCTTATTTCCTGATAAGCTCTTACCTATCAGTCCTTTCTAAATGAAAAAATTTCTCTTCCTTTTCAAATGTTGATATAATTATAGTTTTTAAGAGATGTGAATCATGATGATGCAACAAGCTATAATTTCATATTTTCTCATGAAACAACAAAACAGACTTTTCGCATACAATCTTTCAATGAAACAATTTTGAGACTATGAGCTCTTCAAGAATATTCAAACATGAAAAGAGAAGTTCATTCAGATCAATGAAACACTGACTTTACCAAACTCAATATCGACAATGTAATCTATGCTGGAAAAAGATGTTCAGACTAGTAAACAAAGCTTTTCAAACCTGTGAAAAAAGAGGTCAAACTTGTAGAGAGGACCAAAAACAAATGCAGGGAGTAGACACACCTACAGTTGGACTCAATGAGTCCACAAGATGCTGAATGGATGACTAGCTAGATGTCCTAGTGTCGCTGGCCACTCAATGGCTCAATCAATCAAGCAGCAAGATGACAAGCCTACAAGAAAGAAAAAACCAAACGAAAATTGGATTTCTAATCAGGGAGAAAACAGTCAAAAATCTCACACGGTCAAAAACACAAGATCATAACACATTGGCCAAGATTGGGGTCTAGCCCTAATCTTCACTTACAGGGATCGGTGCGACTACCTAACTGACAACAAGTGCCAGAGGCGGGTCGGCATGATTGTTCCTCTACAATTTTCTCTGATCGGTGTGATTGTCAGTCGATTAAATGCGTTGTCCAAGGGAACTAAGAAAAAATTTAAAAAAATATCAAAATAGGGACCAGATCTACTACTATGGATTTTAGACTTAGGCTAGTAAGTAGGAGAATAGCAAAAGAAAAAAAGGGAAAATGTGAAACTAGCAAAGTTCTCATGAAATCTTGGAATCTAAAACAAACAAAAGGATGGGATCTCCTTTAACAAGTCCTCTATCCCGATAACAAGTCTAGCCACAATAGAGACATTCTATGGAAGATTTCCTTAGGTTATAACCAATCAAGAGGGCCTACCTCTTGGTCATTTATCCTGCTTGATGATGTCCTCACTTGCTCACTCCAGCAATCTCTCGCTTCCTTCTTCAAGCTCCTAAAACAAGTAAACAATAACAACACACAAACATAATAATAGACAAATTGCAATTCAACCTACTTAATGAGTCAAGAAGCATCAAGAAATGAGTTTGTAATATTACAAAACATGTAGGAAATCAATAGATAGTTGCATATATTAACGTCAAAGAGAGATTACAACCATTCGTCTTGACATCGCAGTCTTCCTCTGACAAGGCCAAGTTCCCACACACTTCTTCTAGCACTTCATGATGGCTTCAAACAACAATAGTTTAAAGACTCTTCCCTTTAGGATTCACTCCAAACAAAACACACTTCTCCCTCACACAACTATATGGCTACAACTATTCGCTTGTCTAAAATAGTACATTCACACTCAGCCAAAACTCTAACTTTGATTTTCACACTATTTGTGCTTGGGAAGAAGGGAGGTTTATATAGGAAAGATGGATGGGAGATGGATCCTCTTCTCATGGGAGAAGGACTTATCCCTTGAGGTATTTCCATCATTATAGGGTAAAGGAGCCCAAACTATCATCATCGACCCCATTCGGCCACACCATGTACCAAACTTTTGTTATGGAACTTCTAGAGATGGAAGCTTCAACTCTAATTTAAAAAAATTCCATAACAGGACCAGTGTGACTGGAACACAGCTCAGTCGCACCAATCAGCATGGGGAATAGTACTAATCTCTGCACATCAGCACAGGGGAGACAAAGGTCATTAGCTCCAGTCTTGTAAATTGGGAAAAACATAAGTTTCAGGGGAAATGGTGCAAAAGGGAAATGATCTTCTCATGAAGAGGGACATAATGGGAGTTTCTCCATCAATGCAAAGCATGTGAGGTTCACTGTAGAGGTCCTCCAGGATCAAGGAACGGGGAGTACAGGGACAGTGACAAAATGTTGTGTAACAAGGCACGGGAACTTTTCATGGTCTACCAAGTCCCAATCTTTGAGTTTCAAAATCAACACCCATGCCAAATGTGGACTGTCAAAAGTGATCTCATTTGGTAGAAATGGGGTTTGCAAGGGAGTCTTACTTTCATTAATGTCCTTTGGAACCTTGGACTTAGGCTTGCACGGAGGGACATACTCCGACAACCATGTAATAGGGTCCGCACCTTGGGCTTCAACCTCCTCTATTTCCACTCCCACATCCTCATCGTCCATGGGAATGTCTTCGATATCCTTCTCTTCTGCCTCTAGGTTTATAGCCTTGCATTTCTCTTGGGCAGTGGGTTTTGGTGGGTTTTGTCTCGGCGACGCGCACACCATGATGGCAGGTTGCTTGTCTTCTTGTCTTGGTTGGGGTTGGCTTCGTTCTTAGCTTTCTCGGGAATTTAGGAACCTCCGCCAATACTTTAGCCACTTCCGGGGTAGCTAATTCGGTCTCTCTCTCCATTTCCTGTGCCAGATCCTCTACTACTTGTTGTGTATTGATAACTTTTGGGGGTGCGGACATGATATTCCACAATAATTCCTGTGTTTTCACCGGCAAAGTTCCAAATACCCTGAAAATATCATAAACTCATATTGCTCATGATTCATAGACACTTGAGAGCTCAACCACTGAATACTCAAAATTCCAAGTGTTGTTCGTTGGGTAGCCACTTGTAATTAATAGGGCATTTTGAATTCAAATCTGACTGTTCCCCCCAAAATCGGTCCATTAATATTGCATTGGCGATAGATTTTCAAGGATCTAAGACATAAATTATGTCTTAAATGTCAGTCACCCACTCCATTTGGCCTCACTTCTGCCATAATTTCATGAACAGTGACTTTAATGGTCACTTTCAAGCTGACCTATGTGATTTCTCCCTGGGTAGCGTAGCTCCCTCCACGTTGTCGCGGACCCAGTGACACATCCTTGCTTCGCACCATCTTCCAATCATGCAACTCCCCAACTCGGGCTATGTATTTTATAGTCCTGCACCTCCTTTCAGCTGCCTAGAGTGCTAAGACTGTGCTACTTTTATTTAGTCACATGGCTAGACCATCGGTGTATGGGTTCAAGTGACTACCATTCACCTTCTCTAGGAAGGGTTCTCCATTTAAATTGACCAACTATACCACTCCTCCATCGGTAATCTCCTTAATAACATAATGCCCTAACGAGTGCATCCTAAATTTTCTTGGAAATTTATCAAACTTACTATCATACGACAAAACCAGATCATTTACATTAAATGTGCACAACTTGACGTGTCGACCATGCCATGCCTTTTCACACTACTTTTGGACCTGCGAGTGGAATCGAGCCAAAAATATTTCTTCTCCGAGCTCATACAGCTGCGTGAGCCTCTCTTCCAGGACTCCACGATCCATCATACCTATGAGCGCTGCTATGCATAGACTAGGCACGATGTGTTCCATAGGCATTACGACTTCCACACCATAGACAAGCCTAAAATGGGTTTGTCCTATCAACTTCTTACATGTCGTTCGATAAGCCCACAATACTACAGGTATGTGTAGGTCCCAATCAGTTCAATGAGCATTGCAAACCTTGGTCAGCATGTTTTCAAGCACTTTGTTGAATTCCTCCACTGTCCCGTTAGCTTGTGGGTGATAAGGTGTGCACTTCTGGTGATATATTTGAAATTCCTTGTGAGTTCGTTGATCGTCTCATTCAGGAAGTGCATACCAGAATCACATATCAAGATCCTTGGACATCCAAATCACATCAGTACATGCTCAAATAGGAACATTGTGGCCGTCGTGCCTGTGCAATCCTTCACCAATTGTGCTTCCGCCCAACGATTCAAATACTCAGTCGCAGTGATAATGTACCTTTCTCTTGTCTTCCCTTGTGGCTGAATGGGTCCTACAAAATCTATTTCCTACTTCTCGAAGGGTTGTAATTTCATTTGTGGATTCCAAGGCATTTCATCCCTTCGTGATGGCCTGCCCGTTCTTTGACATACATCACACACCTTGCAGTATGCTTTTGAATCTTGATGAAGGGTTGGCCACCACAACATGGCACGTAGAATCTTATACGCGGTTGCTCTCCCTACATAATGTCCTCCTGCGGCACCCCCATGAGCATCTGTGAGGATGTTACTTTGTTCAAACTCAGATATATACCGTCGCAATATCTCATCAGTCCCTGTCTTGTATAGATGTCCAACAATGACAGAGAAATCTATTGCGTGCACCACTAATTCCTTCTTTTGCTGGACAGAGTATCCTTCTGTCACAGTTCTTGTTGTTAGGAAGTGTATTATATCCTCAAAATGACCATCCGCAACACGCACTACAAATAGTTTCACATTAGGAAATCCTTCTTCGAAGTTAGTAGGTTCCTCCCCTGTTTCTATGCGCGACAGATGGTCTGGTCCAGCGTTCAATCATCCAGGCTTCACAACAACTTCAAAATCGTAATCTTGGAACAATAAGAGCCATCTGCAAATTCACCCCCCAACACATGCTTATTAACTAGGTACTTCAGCATGGAGTGATCCGTATACATCTTAAAATGCCCTCCTAGCAAGTAGTGTCAGTACTTCTGGAGTGCATACACCATAGCTAGCCCCTTGCGTTCAGTGGTAGAATAGTTCTTCTCTACTTTGGATAGTTTGCAGCTTGTGAATGCAATAGGATGGTCCAAGCCTTCTCCACTAGCCTGTGTTAGTATTGCCCCCAACGCTATACATGACACGTCGACATGTACATGAAACTCTTTCCTCTAGTCCGAGAAGACTAGAATCAGTGTGGTAACCATATTTTCTTTCAATACATCCAAGATTTTCTTACAGTCATCATTCCAACAAAACGTGACATCCTTTTTCAACAATTTTTCCATAGGCACAGTGATTTGGGCATAGCTTTTGATAAACTTTCTGTAATATCCCATATGTCCCAAAGTAGCGCGCAACTATTTCACACTCCTCAGAGCTTCCAAGTTCAGTATCACTGTGATCTTCATGGGGTCTACCATCAGTCCTTATTTCCAAACCAAATGCCCCAATAGGTTCCCAAAAGGAATAGAAAACAGACACTTCTTAAGATTGAGCACGATCTAGTATCTTTGACAGGTATCCAGCATAAGGCGCAAGCTTGCTACATGGTGCTTAACCAGCCCATACAATCTAGTCATCAAAATATACCTACAAGAACTTATTAATAAACTCCTTGAATGTCGCAACAACCATGCACGAAAATATTGCAGGCGCATTCTTCAATCCAAATGAAATTATGGTGTATTGAAAACAACCCCACTCAGTCCTGAAGGTTGTCTTGCTCCTATCTTTTGGCACAATTTTGATTTGGTGGTACCCAGAGAACCCATCAGTGAAGGAATATGCTTCCTAGATGCCTACATTGTCCAACACTTCATCCATGAACGGAGTCGGGAAAAGATCATGCACACAAGCGTCATTCAGTTTTCTGAGATCCACACATATCCTTATCTCATCCTTCTGCTTCTTCTCTTGCACCACCATTGGGCTTACCCAATCAAAATCATCCATAGGCTCAATGATACCTACCACTAGCACCTTGTTTAGCTCTAAGCAGACCTTCTCCTTGTATCTCGGATTGAGATGGTAAGGCCTTTGCTTAACTGGCTTTGTGCCGAGATTTAACGTGATCTTCATCATTCCTAGGTCCCTAATTATTCCTTTTAGATCCGTAAACTTGATAGGGAATAAATCCTGGTATTCATGGAGAAATTCAGCAACCTTATCCACCGTCACATCGTCCCATTAGTCTCCAATCTTTGCGAATTTGGGTTCTACCTCTATACCAATGTTCACTTGTTTTTTTTTCACCTGTGCGGTTATATTAGGGTTCTCAATTTGCGGTCCTTAAACCTCATGGTGGCCTTCTATTTCTGAAATTTTAATCTTATGCGAATCCTCATCCTCTACTTCAGCAGTTACATTATAACATTCGAACGTGCGGCTCATCTGAGTAGCCCATTCAGGCTGAATCAGGTCTAAAGGATCCTGCGATATCCTAAAGGTAGTTGCTTTCACCTCTTGTAGTGCTTCATTAATACTGTCAAACCCATCCTCAAAACTAAATGTCATCATGAATCCTTTGCATAGGATATCCCATTCTCTTGTCCCATGGTAGAGCTCTGCTTCTATATACCAATTTATTGGGATAACATCCAGGGTATGGCAGAGCAAATGCACCACTCAAGTTGGGGATTTTCTCCATAAGCCTGCATTCATTTGGCCAGATGTGTGTGTGGATCATTCTACCCATCATACTTGTCTATCAGTCACATCTTAGGCTTCCCAAATCTTGTTCTCATCATCCTCCTACATTCGCGCCAATCATCAAAGCTTTCTTTGTGCGTACCCCACCATCTTGCGGGCATAACACAAAGTGTCCAGTCCAAGGCTTGGAAGCACTACTTTTCTGGCACCTCCCTTTCAAATGCATCCAAAAATATATCTACCTCATTCAGACCATCATAAATAGGCATATTTCTTACCTCTGACGACACACAACGCAGCGACTGGGTCATCATGTTGCAATTTAGTGCAGTTACTTCATGTAACCGATTTTGTCAGCGTTCTATTTCTTTGTCGGAGTCTAAAGTGTAGGAACTCTCGCAATCCCATGTAATCTGTCCATCTGTGGTGGGATTCACGCAATATTGGTCTTGCATTTTTATCTTATAGATATATTCCACGTCGTCACCACTCTCATAGTCACGGACAGGTTCAGTATAGCGTGATCCTTCAGTAGGATCGAGGGGTACTATTACATGTAGCGATTTCTTCTCAAAGCTCATCTTTCACTTCTTTAGATTGATTACCCCATTCATGTTAGTAGCCCAGTCAATTCCTAGGAGCACAGGGTAGGGATTGTTGTCATACACTATCTCTATTACTTCAAAATCAACCAGCACGCTCGCTCCCTCAATACCACAGTCACCCCCTGCAACCGCCCCATGGGGATGATTTTCTGTTGATTTGCCATCCTTAGCTGAATTAGAGACCATTGCAGCACAGGTCTCCCCATTTACTCCCAAGTCTTATTTGCTAGGACATTCACATCTGACCCTAGGTCCAAAATGACCTGATCCATTTCATACTCTCCTATCTATGCGGTAAGTCTCATCTCTCGTCCCGTCCTTGTTTTATGCTTTCCAATCTTTCATACTACACATGGTTCACCTGACGTGGTTTCAGTGCATCTATTGATGAGTTCTTGTAACCCTTTCACAACCTTACTGTCGTGTAGTAACTTCATACAGGTTTCCAAGAAAGTTGTGAGCATATAGGGGTCCATCTCCGACTCAGGCTTATCCTTCCTTCCTGATGTGGAGGCCTCAGTGAAGCTCTTCTTAGCTTCCACGAAGGCTTCATGACTCTAAATCGAACTCAACCTCTTTTTTCGAGGCTTTGTGAACCCATGTATTGTCTTCTAGCTATTTCCCGTTATCATTTCCTGTCATGATTCCAATCCTAAGCACTATATTTACGTTTGGATCTTCCTCACGCAGCTCAAACCTCATAATCTGCAAGTTTTGAGTCGGAAAAGGTAGTAGCGCCCCTTTGCCACGTATCCTAGCTATCAGCGTCGAGCAATCTTCTGTTTCGTGATCAAACAATGTGCAATAATTGCACAATGGACGTGTTGGACTAGTGTAATCATGGGCATAGTGTCCTATTCCTCCGTAATTGTAGCGAATCAACTGTCCTCAACCTCTCCCAAGTCCTCCTCCACCTCGGCCTCGTCCGCACCCCTGAAATCATGTTCGCGCCATCCCTGCATTTTGGTCAACGGGCTGCGTTTCGGCCTGAACCCTATAGGCGGGAGTTCAATCCATCATTAATTCATAGCTCTTGCAAGTACGCTCATCATGTCCTACTGACCTATAAAAGTTGTCTAATAGCTATTGCAATGCTTGTACATACTTCTGTAGCAAGTGGCAGTTATCTATGGCATGTTTTCCGGCTACCTAACAGATAGCACACCATAATGCAGGCCCCGTGCTAGGTCCTGCTTGAGCTTCTAACCTTAAAGGCATCGACCCTCCTCCTGTAATTTAATTTTCAAAGACTAGGCAGTTGTCTTTGTCATGACCCTGACTCTTGCATTTCAAGCACCATACCTCCTCGCATACCTCTCTGGTCAAAACATCTTGTCTTGCTTCAAACTTTGCATCTCAAGGCATAGATTCTTTAACTCCACATGAGTTTGTTGAACTCCTATATCAAGATCTTGCATTGAAGTCTCATGTAGTCTCATGGAAATCTCCAAGGCCTCTGCCCGAGTTGTTATCTTCTGTTGCGATAGCACACTCCTTAAGTGTGGTAGTAGCAAAGCCATAAACCACTCGTGATGTTGTCCATCTTTCAAATTCATGTTGGCTTCATAGATTGTACATTTCAGCCTTTGATCTAGTTCCCAAGGCATCTCGCTTGGTTGCATCGTGATCTCTTTGAATCCCACAATCGACTGTGCCTCAGATTTAGGCCTACTAAATTCCCTATTTAGTGCTACCTAGATGTCTGCTACTTTAGCATTCGGGTTATTGTTAGAGTACTTAATATACCAGGTTAGCGCACAATCTTGCATAGCACTAACCAGTGTCGCCTTCTTTATATGATCATATGTAACACCTTGAGCTTCCCATACAGCCCTCACAACAAACCAGAATTGGTTCGAGTCCTGATTTCCCAAGCCTTTGAACAAAGGAAACTTCACTGTATTTTCCATACTAAACTGTAGTGGAGGTGGAGGTGGTATGAGTGAAGTTGGAGGTGATGATGGTGAAGTTGGAGGTGGTATTCACGGGAATCCTTGTCTTATTAATTGAATAGCACTTCACAGAGAAACCTTCACTATCCCTTCTTTGTCACTTCACAGAGGTGAAATGAAGGGGCTATACTCTGGATCCTTTCTTCCTTCGTTCCTGTAATTTTTTCCACTTCATGTAGTCTTGAACATCAAGGTAGCTGCATAACCCATTTTTCGCACAACAACATTTTAATCCAAGTATTCAAAGATTTTACGTACTTACCTCGTGGTCCTTTGAAAAAGCATTGCTCCACCTCGCTATAGCTGCCTAAGGTGTCGACCATAAATTCAATCACAAATCCTCCTATGACGCGATCGAGCCAATGATTGACAACATGAGCGATCTTATCCTCCAATGCTTCCAACCTTCACACTAGTTCTGGGGTCCACACAATAGGACCGTCAAGTTTCCACCTTCCTTGGCTATCTGGTAGGTTCACGATCCACTCATATAGCTCAATAAGGAAAGAGCAGAAAAAGATCTCATGGATCTTTGTATACAGGTATCAGTCCAACCACTATTCCTTTGTCAGTCATGGGTTTCTATTCTCCTATGCCATGAATTCATGGATCTTTCTATTCAACCAGTTTCTGATCTCCTTGTTAGTTGGATTCTAGTGATACAACATCACACATCTCTTATGCAGATTATGGTCTTGACAATGAAACCATTTGTTGGCTTGAGGGGGCCTGACCCATGTTCAACGTTAATTTTCCAAACAAATCCCAACACTACCGGCCCTTTCGACATCAGCCCATGGAGTGCGGACCGAAGTCTAACCCGAAGTAGTATGGTGGGATGCTGGAACCAAGTTTATGCACCCTGAGATGGTTGTGATGTCGTTTGATCTCTTCTATCCCTGCCTTTGCATAGGTGATCTTGCTCTAGGGCTTGTAAGACAAACCCTTCTATTCTAGCTTTCAATAGCTTCACAAAAGTATACGATTGATCTTCACGCAGCCCTAACCTGGGGCTTAGGTACTTTTGCACTGTTATGGCAACGTGATGTGTATATTCCTTAATTACCCTAAGTTATTTGCTTATTTTCCTGAATATTTAAATTTATCACCACGTAATCAGATATTCCTAATTGTGTTTAGTTATTCAATGTAATTTTATTCATTCACGCATCATAGGAGCATAATAAAGGAAATTCATACACAAAATATCCAAACCCATCAACAAAACAAATACACAGAAATTGCAAAATAACTCCTTTTATTAATATCCTCCAAGTGTTACAGACTCTATTCACCCTGCACACACAACTGCAGGGGTCCACGCACTCAGCTGTGGACTTCTACCCTAGGCCTTTGTGCACTCAGCTACAGAGCCTCTACCTAGGCTACAACCTGAGACTTAGACTTTTTGCTCTAAAGCTATGACTCTCTTTCTTATTTTTCCCCTTTTCTTCCTTTTAACTACTTAGAGCTTAGCTCTTTTCATACAATTCCATGGTCTGTGAACCATGGGTAGATCTCTTACAACCGAATACTTTACAAAACTAAGGGCAGACTACCCTTTGTGACACATAACACCTTCGCGCTCCGCGAACACAAAATGCAGAGTCTTTACAATAATATTACAAAAATTTGACTTAATCATGGGCTTGTATCCCCAAAAATGCCCTTGGGGGATCCCGCTCCCAACATCTAGCAAGGAAATCGCATTGGCTATGGCAGGAAGCTTGGTGATAGCAGCGTCATGGTGCTTAGGGAAGAGTGGAAGATTGGGTCGGGTCCTCCTCTCTTGTAGTGGCAAAGAGTCAAGGGTATGCTAGCCAAGGTTGGGAGAGAGTTTGTAAATGGCATTGTTTAGCAACCTTGAACCGAGGGGAAGCAACACACTGAATTGAAGTTGAGAAGAGGTGGCTTAAGAAAAATTAATCCCCTGGTGCTAGCTGTGGGTTGGTCCCTTCGGGGGAACTGAACTATGACCCCGAAACGTTGGGCATCAAAGCTAGTGACAAAGGTTGGCTGGTGTGTGGTACTCCTACCACCTGTGTGAAATCTCCCTGTCATATGTTGTTGAATTTTAATCAGTTTATGGTTTGTTTAAATGAACACGATGGAGGCAGAAAAACCATGGCGCGTCCTACAAAAACCAATGGTGGTGGAAGGAAAGCCCAAGCGACCAAGAAGGACATGAAATCTGGCATGAAACTAAGCACATCTGATGGACTCAGAGTGAGAAAATCAGTTGAAAGGCTTATAAGTGAAGTTGCAGTTGCCTACCCTGAAGGCACCAATGAGGAAATTCAGAAATTGTTACAAGATTGGGAAGAAGAAATAAACACGAGAGTGAGATAGAAAGGGACATGGAGGATTGGAGAACCCTTGTGCTTGACCCTGGAAACACAACGGGTAGGATCACCCAATTCAAGCAAACCCTCTGCCTGTACTGATTGATGAAAAGTCTACTCGGTAAAGCTATGGAACAAATTTCGGTGGGCATGGTTGTCACTATCCAAAGCATGCCAAATTACAAACAATTCCAGAAGGTGCAGTTTCAACTACATGAAAAGGATGTTAGACTTGGCCTAATTGAGAGACCTTCCTTGTATATTGGTCTAGACATCAAAGATCCAGGGCATGTGGAATCCACTTCTGCTGAATAGCATGAATAGATAGTCTATTACTTCTATGGTTTTGTTTATATATGCCAATAGCTTTTACATTTCCTTATGCAAATATATATGTATGTAGAAAGGTAGATTTTTTTTTGTTTTTGGATACAGACTTGGTTTCCCATCAAGCAAGTCAAGAACACCTAGCAATCTATGTGGTGTAAATTTTCTAAGCTTACAAGAAAAAATAAGTAGTAGAAAGGTAAAGCTAAGCCCAACTCTACCATATTGTTAAAAAATAGATTTTACTTTTTGAAATACACACCCCAACCACGGAAATGAATACACTTGAACAAAATCTAGTTTTAGAACACATCTTATAAGTTTTCACAATCTAAATAATTCTAAAAAAACAAGATCCTTGTTGCTAAATCTCAACGTCAAACTTGGAACCAATGTGAATTGATGATGTGTTGCATATTAGGGAAGCAAATTTTCAAATCCATATGTTGTTAATGGAGTTGCATATTTTATCCTAGCATGTGATTGGATGCTAGTAAAATCAACACTCCCTGTCAATTCCAATGTGACCACCGTTGAATAGATAAAAAAAATTCTATGTAACTTTTGCATATAATCTTGTGGGATTCCAACAATTTCAAGCTCAATCTTACTGTTAAACTATCAAGGTGGAGAAGATGTGGTTATTTTGCTGGTCTTCCAAAGCTTAAAAATGGCTAAACTCTAGGGTTATGATGGTTTTATTATGCTTCAATCTCAGCATTGGGAGTTTTCTATGTGTCTGGATTCTTCTATGTGGATTATTTTACAAGAGTCGACATGCCATACTATACATATAGTCAGCACCAGGATTACTCTTCTATGTAGATTGCTTTAAAAGGTTTGTAAGGTTTTAATTACCAAAGCAACTAATAATCAAGTCGTCTGGTGGAAGCGGCATATACTTTCCAAATAGGTAATAGTAATATTTGATGTAATTGTGGTTCGGTTTTTAAGATTTGATCGCATAAGGATTACAGTAAGAGATGTTTGTGGTACTCCCTGATCACCAATACCAAAAATGTAAGATTTATGTTGCTCAAAGTAATATACCTACAAAATGGAAAGACTATAAATGAATGGATTCTGCCCATCCAATGAGAAAATCAGTGGATGTAACAAGAAGCAAACAAGTTTTGGGACCTCTAGCAACCAGCTCATTGAAGTCTTTGAGGACTAATGTTGTTGTTTGTGTTTCAGAAAAAAATTATGGATTCATCAGCGAATAATGCAGCAGAAGAAAACAAATGTCAGACTCTGAAGTCTAAGGAGCATAAGACCCCTCCTACTCTGTTGTCCTCCTGCACCACCAGTCTCTGTTTGGTTCAAATCTCATTACTCGACAACATATGAAGGAATTGGAAACAACACTACTTCATTTTGTATTAAATAGTGTTCTTTTTTCATTCATTTTAAAAATGTAGTGGAATGCTAAAGGCCAACTCTACACTACTATATTGTTGAGAAAATAAATTTTATTCTTGCAAATAAACATGCCAACTAGAATGAATAGGTCTAAACAAGATCAACTTTTCCAACACATCTAGATTAATCTCAACATTATGGCAGATAATTTCTCACCATCTAAATAACTATCAAAGAAATTATAGTTGTCGCTAAATCTCAAAATCAAACTTGGAAAATTGATTATGTGTTGCATTTTACCTAGAAAAGTTTTCCAAATCCATTTGTGGTTAATGGAGTGACCGTCTTTATTCTACCATCTGATTTGTGGTTAATGGAGTGATAACCTTTATTCTACCATATGATTGGATGATGGTGGTAAAAGTCTATAATCTTCATGATGCCAATACCACCACTGTTGTGTAAATGAATTCTTTCTCTATACTCATTTCCATATAATATTACAGTATTCAAGCAATTTCTATGGTAATATGAGCAACTACAGGTTTAGTGGATGACTACCAAAAAATTCAAGATTTATGTTCAATGCTTGTGTTGTTATAGGCTAGTCAATCTTGTTGTTCCACTGCCAAGGTGGCTAGTCAATCTTGTTGTTCAGCCGCTAAGGTGGAGAAGATGTTGTTGCTTTGCTGGTTTTAGATTTCCAATGCTTAACTATGGCTAGATTATATGGTAACGATGGTTTTACCATGGTTTACCTAGCATCGAGACTTTTCTATTCATATGGATTCTTCTATGTGGATTGTTTAGAAGATTCGGCATGCATATTATACGTATAGCTAGCACTAGGACTACTATTCTATGTTAGTTTCTTTAAAAGGTTTGTCAAGTTTTAATTACCAAAGCCACTAGTATTCAAGTTGTCTATGGAAGTTGTGTATGCTCTCCAAGTAGGTAGTATTCACTATTTTTGTGTCTTAGTTCTTAAGATTTTATTGCATAGGAATTACAGTAAAAGATTTTTGTTTGCATAGGAATTACAGTAAGAGATGTTTTGTTCTGAGTCAACGGAGGTGGTAGCACCCCTTTGTCACATATCCTAGCTATCAGTATAGGACAGTCTTCTGTTTCATACTCAAACAACGTGCAATATTTGCACAACGAACGCGTTGGATTAGTGCAATCATAGGCATAATGTTCTGGTCCTCCGCAATTGTAGCAATCAACTATTCTCAACCTCTATCAGGTCCTCCTGCGCCTCAACCTCATCTACGCCCCTGAAATCATGTCCACGCCATCTTTGAATTTTGGTCAAGGGGCCGCGTTTTGGCCTTAACCCTATAGGTGGGAGTTCTATCCATCATCAATTCTAGCTCCTACAAGTACACTCATCATGTCCTACTGACCTACAAAAGTTGCAGAATAGTTATTGCAGTGCTTATACATACTTTTGTAGCAAGTGACAGTTATCAGTGGCATGCTTTCTAGATACCTAACAGATAGCGCACCATAATGCAGCCCTTGCGCTAGGTCCTGCTTGAGCTTCTAGCCTTAAAGGCATCGGTCCTCCTCCTGCAATGTAATTTTCAAAGACCAGGCAATTTTCTTTGTCATGACCCTGGCTCTTGAATTTCAAGCACCATACCTCCTCACGTGCCTTTGGTCGAACCATCCTGTCCTGCTTCAGACTTTTCATCTCAAGGCACAGATTCTTCAGCTATGCACGGATCTGCTGAACTCCTAGATTAGGATCTTGCATCAAAGTCTCATGTAGTCTCATGGCAATCTCCAAGGCCTTTGCCTGAGTTGTTATCTTCTGCTACGACAACACACTCCTTAAGTGTGGTAGTAACGAAGCCACAAACCACTCGCGATGATGTCCATCTATCAAATTCATGTTGGCTTCGCGGATTGTACATTTCAGACTCTGATTTAGTTCCCAAGGTGTCTCGCTTGGTTGCATCATGATCTCTTTGAATCCCACAATCGACTGTGCCTCAGATTTAGGCCTACTAAATTCCCTATTTAGTGCTTCCTCGATGTCTGCTACTCTAGCATTTGGGTTATCGTTAGAGTACTTAATATACCAGGTTAGCATGAGATCTTGCAGAGAACTAGCCAATGTCGCCTTCTTTATATGATCATCTGTAACACCTTGAGCTTCCCATACAGCCCTCACAACAACCAGAATTGGTCCAGGTCCTCATTTCCCAAGCCTTTGAACAAAGGAAACTTCACTGTATTTTCTATACCGAACTGCAGTGGAGGTCGTACGGGTGAAGCTAGAGGCGATGGTGGTGAAGTTGGAGGTGGTGTGGGTGGAGGTGGTATTTGTGGGAATCTTTGTCTTATTAACTGAATAGCACTTCGTGGAGAAACCTTCGCTATCCTTTCTTTGTCACTTCAGGGAGGTGAAATGAAGGGGCTATACTCTGGACCCTTTCTTCCTTCATTCTTGTAAGTTTTTCTGCTTCATGTAGTCCCAAACATCAAGGTAGATGCATAACCCATTTTTCACACAACAACATTTTAATCCAAGTATTCAAAGATTTTATGTACTTACCTCTTGGTCTTTTGAAAAAGAATCGCTCCACTTTGCTATAGCTGAATGAGGTGTCGACCGCAAATTCAGTCACAAATCCTCCTATGACGCGATCGAGCCAATGATCGATAGCGCGAGCAATCTTATCCTCCGATGCTTCCAACCTTCGCACTAGTTCTAGTGTCCACACAATAGGACTGTCAAGTTTCCACCTTCCTTGGCTATCTACTAGCTTCACGATCCATGCGTATAGCTCAATAGGGAAATTGCAGAAAAAGATCTCATGGATCTCTATATACAAGTATCGATCCAACCACTATTCCTTTGTCAGTCATGAGTTTCTGTTCTCCTGTGTCGTGAATTTGTAGATCTATCTATCCAACCAGTCTCGGATCTCCTTCTTAGTTGGATTCCAGTGATACCACATCACACATCTCTTATGTAGATTTCAGTCCCGACAACAGAACCATTTGTTGGCTTAAGGGGGCTTGACACAGGTTCAACGTTAATTAGCCAAACAAATCCCTACACTACTAGCCCTTTCGATTTCAACCCGTGGAGTGCGAACCGAAGTCTCACTCGAAGCAGTTTGGGGGGATGCTGGAACCAAATTTCCGCACCCTGAGATGGTTGTGATGTCGTTTAATCTCTTCTATCCCTGCCTTTGTGCAGGTGATCTCGCTCTAGGGCTTGTAAGACAAACCCTTCTATTTCGGCTTTCAATACCTTCGCGAAAGTATACGATCGACTTGTGTGCAGCGCTAACCCGGGGCTTAGGTACTTTCGTGCTATTATGGCAGTGCGCCGTGTAGATTCCTCAATTACCCTAAGTGATTTGCTTATTTTTCCGAATACTTAAAGTTATCACCGTGTAATCAGATATTCGTAATTACGTTTAGTTATGCAATGTAACTATATTCGTACATGTATCATAGGAGCATAATAAAGGAAATTCATGCACAAAATATCCAAACCCATCAACAGAACAAAGACACAGAAATTGCAGAATAATTCCTTTTATTAATATCTTCCAAGAGTTACAGACTCTGTTCACCCTGCACATATAGCTGTAGGGGGTTCGCGCACTCAGCTACAGGCTTCTACCCTAAGCCTCTACACACTGAGTTGCAGAGCCTCTACCTACGCTACAACCTGAGACTTAGACTTCTTACTCTAAAGCTACGACTCTCTTTCTTATTTTTCCCCTTTTCTTCCTTTTAACTACTTAAAGCTTAGCTCTTTTTTTACAATTCCATGGTCCACAGACCATGGGTAGATTTCTTACAGCCGACTTTACTTTACAAAACTAAGGGCAAACTACTTTTTGTGACAAATAACACCTTCGCGCTTTGCGACCACAAAATGCGAAATCTTTACAATAATATTACAAATATTTAACTTATGCCTTGATGAAAAAGAAAAAGTTCAGCAAGTTCTTTCTATGGTGAGTTACACTAACAGTAATGTTGCAAATAGTTTTTGCAAATAGTTTCTTTGTGTTGATAATAGTTTATATGAAAATTTCATAGAAAGGCATTTTTGCAGATTTGAATATGTACATTTTGTCTCAATGGCACCGAACATGTGCGTGGTAGTCATATTTTGTTCATTTCTTTCGGTTCAGGGGGTGCAGATGCGAGGAACAAATAGGTCGCTCAATCACGTCGAAATTGAAAATACGAATTGCATTAAGAAAATACAAAAAGATCAGACGCAACGAAATGCTCTGCAATTTTGATGGGTAGGTTTTCATAAACATATCACCAAATATCAGTGGCAGAAATCAAACAAAACCATAGCAAGTGGACACGTGAAGATGTCAGATGGCATGTTGACTTGCACTTCCCTTAATGCATGGTAGCAACCCTACCAACTTGGAGATATATAGCACAGGTGAACATCTCAGATTTTACTACTATTTTTTGGGGGCAAAATTTTGCATCCGTGACAGTAGTTTAAAGTTTGAATTGAATTTTGAAAATGAACGAAGAAATGACAAGAAGGTAGAAATCATTTTAATGAAATCATTTTTAAAAATAATTTTAGTATATAAGTACATTACAGTTATATAGAAAAGTGTTGTTGGAAAAAAAGGAACAAGCCTTTCAACTTTTTTCCATAGATTAAAGGAAAAAGAGAGAAACATTCATTACTTTATAAAATATTTGGTAAAAAAGTATGTTGAAGTTGAGTTATCATGATTGGATGGGAGATACAATTGATAATTTCAAGATAAGTTGAATCTTTACAAAATTTACTTCAAAACGTTTCTCAATTATTTCATTATATGGATGGATTTAGTTAAATCGTAATCTTTATCCCGGAGGTTGCTTGTGCTAAAGGTAGGTAAGGGAGATAAAATAAGACACATTAAGGACCTTTAAATGGGTTGGGATGATTTTTATATGAGTTGTGTAGGATTGTATAGGTTATCTTAATTTGTCAAATATTTTTGGTTTAGTAGAAATAACTTGAACTAAAACAAAAGTGTTATTAGATATGGATATAGAAAATGAGATAATATGGTCAAAAATAGTGCATCTAAAAAATCAAAAATTTATTAAACAAAGAATATATAATTTTTTTTATAGTAACAAAAGTTTTGGTTTAGGATAATTTCCAAAAATGGTTGTAGCAAGGGAACCTATAAGATGTGTCACATATTCAAGAAATTAAGAATCAATTGATAGTTTACTAGGACTATGACCCTACAAGAAATGATGTTTAAATTAAGGATCTCAAAATAAAAGGGAAGGAAAGGTAACTAGGATGGTATGAAATGTTAAAGGGTCACTATTTAAGTGAACATAAAGCCCTCCCTCATATACTAGCTTGGAGACTATGTGTTAGACTATGACAAGCACAAAGTCCAATTCCACCTTCTTATGAGTTTTCATCCTTATCTATTGATGAAGTCTTGTCATTATCCATTGATCTAGATCTATATCTAGAAGTGATCAAATAGGAATAGTGTAAACTAATGTCATGAGAAGAATACAATTATAGAATATGTCTTAAATAAAAAAAATTACCAAGTCTTATATGGAAGGTTTGTGATTTGAAAGTTAATATTTTTGGGTGGAAAAAGCTCTTTAGTTAAGATCCTCATAGTACTTCTCTCTCCATAATAGTGACCCATGTAAAATTCAAGTTCTTCCTAGATATACTTACTGGGGCCAAGCAAATCAATCCTCTTAAAGAAAAAGGAGAATATATATACATCTATGTATCTATATGAACACACTTTTCCAAAAATAAGAGGTTGTAGTTTTTTCTTTTTTCTCAGTAATTAAAATGAAATTGTTTTTAGCAATGATTCATTGCAGTTTGAAGTATTTCTTTAAGATAAGTGTGAAGTGGTGTTTGAGCTCGATTAGATATAGTCTACCTTGTTATAGAATTATATGTTTTAATGCAATCTGAATCTATATTCTAGAATCACCTTGACAAATCTATATAATTTCAAGATTAAGATAATTGTGGCCCACTATTTATAGTTGCTAAGTTTGAGAGTGGCTATTGTGGATAGTTCATCAAAGGATGTGTTTATTATTGTTAGCATTCTAATAAGAATATTTATCATTTTTTTTCATACAAGAAAACTTCTCTCAAAATACCTCTATCACTAAGAGCTATTTGGTTCTAGTTGTGAAAGATTCAAAGTGGGTTTCCTTTCTCCTCTTCTTTGATTACAATACCTCCAATGGCTAAATGTTTTCCTACAACATTTTAGGAAGTGTAAAATTTCAAAATTTCAAACCATCCAATTGGAAGTGTTTTTAAAACAACCAAAGGTTTCTAGAAATTGTTGAAAGAAATAATTGTAAAACTTTAGAGATTATTTGATAATTTCATATTTCTCAACAAAAATTTATTAGAAACAACACTACTGCAATTATAGGAATAGATGGTATGCTTGGAAGTATTGATCTGACTTGGAGGAGATTAGTAATTTTGTGTTATTTCCCCATTCAAAAATAAACCCAAGATGATTATCATTTGCTTTTTCAAGTGCTTAAGGATTCAAAACTTTTGCATAATTAACAGATTCCCATGAGAGTTTCTTAGTTAAATGTTATAAACAATTTAACATAAAAAAACATATGTTGAACAATAGCAATATAATAGTAAAGAACATCAAAATATAACACACAAAAAGTACATGATAGAGGAGTCACCCCTCCTCAGCTACATCTCCTTAGCCTAGCTTCCAATGGGTTGGGTCTCTCTATTATGCTCAAATTACATCAAAAGTGTGTCCACAATACTCAGATGCCTTTGAAACCTGTCTCCATGGGTTCATAATACTAAAAAATGGCTATCAACCCTCTTTTTGCATCGAATTTGGATAAGAAAAGAAAAAGTTATGACTTCTCCCAGTTTCTCCACTAATTGTTCCACAAAATGCTCCAAAACTGACAAAAACCCCTTTTCCACTCCAAAATTCGCTAAAGAAGCAAAAATTTCACCACACTGTCGACCATTTCACAATCGCAGTCAACTAAGTTGCAGGCTCTTAACACTGCAAAACGTTGTGATGCAGGGTTACAGACCCGACGGGATATTAAACCGGAACTTATAAAACTCCCACTTCTGAAATCCTCCTCCTCATCGCAATCAATGATCGGCTACAGGTGAAGGTCTTGTTTAACCAACAAAACATTACAATTGGGATTTTGCAGACCCACCAGTGTATTAAATTGTAGCATAAAATTGTCACATTCGGGTCTATTACATTCGGAACTCAACTGTGTCAGGGTCGATTCCTTTTGTCACTTTTTTCCTGCGAAAGTGATATGCAATCTCATCGCATCGTAACCCTGAACCCATCAGGGGGTCGATTTGTAACACTGAAACACTTACCGCTGTGATATGCAATTTACAAGGGCCAATGGCAGGCTACCACTTGGTGCCTCCTTATTCACTGAAGAGTTGCCACATCATCCCAATCCTGCCATGTAGGCAAGTCAAACCTGATCTTTGACTTGCTCTAAATTTTACATATGAACTTGGTTTTGAGTGTCATTCACACTGTTGGATTCAGAATGATGATATATTCAATCTAAAGTTGAGTTTGATAAGATTCTGACACTTTGATTTTTGAGCATAATGTTGAGCACCTGATCACTCCTCCCCACTAAAAGCCTTTTGGACCCCAAAAGGATCACTTTCAATTATTAAACAGATGAGGGTATTGTTCCCTCACCTTCCCCACTTCAATCCATTTGGCCTTTGATGGAGGTGTACCTTTGAGACCCACCTGAAGATAATCAATATTTCCTCTTTTAGTTGTCCTTGTCCTTCTGTCAAGTATAGTGTCTTGTTGAAGCACATCAAGGTATTCTAGAGAAAATTCTTCAATAGATGGAATTTTAACATTCTCTCCTTGATCTTCAATCAAAGGAGGCTCATATAATCTCAAATTTTCAACATTAACAATGAAATAGATTTGCATATATGAAGGCAAATCAAGCTTGAAAGCATTATTACCAATCTTTTCCAGAATTTTAAATGGACCATAATGAATTGGTTTCAACTTTTTACATTCACCTTGAAGCCTTTCCTTTGTAATGTATAGCCAAACTTCATCACCTAATTGAAATTGAAGATCCAAGTGATACTTATCATGCCTTGCCTTATACTTTCTTTGACTCTTTTCTAGTTGTTATTGAAATGTTTGGTGAATCAATTGAATTTTCTCAATGAATTTCTTTGCCCTATCTATGTCACTATGTCCATCTATAGCTACATATTTCTCAAAGATGAAATCCAAAGGTGTTTTAGGAAAATATCCAAAGCATGCCTCAAAAGGCAAAGCTCGAGTAGAAGAGTGTTTTGCTTCATTTTAAGTATGTTGAATATAATGCAACTATTCATCCCACAACTTAGGATGTTTGCTGCAATATCCTCTCAGCAAATGAATGACTATCTTGTTACCCACTTCGGTTTGACCATCTGTTTATGGATGAAAGTTTGTACTTTTCTTCAATTTGGTGTCCATCAAGTTCCTTAAACTTGACCAAAAATTCCCAACAAATCGAGAATCACAATCACTTACAATAGAAGTAGGCAATCCAAAGTGAACACATACATTTTGAAAGAAAAGTTGAGTTGTTTGTTCAGCTGTAATTTGATTTTTACAAGGCATTAACATGCACATCTTGTTGAACCTATCCACAACTACATACAAATAATCATGACTTTCCTTGACAAAGGAAGACCTCCTACAAATCCATAGAAACACTTTCCCATGGTCTTGAAGGCACTGGAAGTGGTGTGTACAATCCTAGTTTCATATTACTAAGCTTGATAACTAAACACAATGAACAAGCTATTATAAAAAGTGACACAGTTTCAAGCATACGAGGCCAATAAAAATACCTCTTAAGATTTGCTAATGTTTTACTTACATTGAAATGTCTAGCAATAAGAGAAGTGTGCACTTCCCTTGTGACATTTACTCTTTCTCCCTATGGAACACAAAGTTTTCCCAAATGATACAACATATTATCATGTACGTGGTAGTCCAATTCCTCAACTTGGTGGCCTTGACTCAAGTTTTTATATACTTCTTGAATGTTAGCATCCTATGCATATTGTTCAACATAGCTTTCAGGAAAAATAGATTTATTCTTGAGTAAAATGGCTACATTTACAATCAGTCTAGAAAGCATATCAGAAACTTTGTTATATATACCTTTCTTGTACCTGATTACCAAGTGGAATTTCTATAAAAATCCCTTCCAACAAAAGTGCCTTGACTGCTAGAATTTAGTTTGAGATTGCAAATATTGCAGAGGTTGATGATCAGTGTGAATAATGGTTTCTTTTCCCATCAAATAATGCTTCCATTTCTTCACACTTTGTACAAATGCATAAATCTCTTTATCATACTTATGATAATTTATAACAACACCATTAAAAATATCATAATGGAATGAACTGGGTTTCCCATGCTGTAAACAAACTGCACCCATGGCGTAGTCACTTTCATCTGTTTGTATTTCAAAGGTTTGTTTCAAATCTGGCAATGCTAAAACTTGGGTTGAAATGATCTTTTATTTCAAAGCATCAAATGTTTTTTGTTAGTTTCCTCCTCACTAGAAGACAACTTTCACGTTGGTCAACTCATGTCGTGGAGCTTCCATGGAGGAGAAATTAGCAATGAACTTCCTCTAGTACTGTGTTGCACCTAAAAAACTCATTACTTTTGTGACTAATTTGGGTATTAGCCAATTCATAATGACTGAAACTTTAGAGAGGTCAATCTTCAGCTCACCTCCTCCAAATATGTGGCCCAAATACACTAAAGAAGTTTTCCCGAATTCACATTTAGACATCTTTAGAAATAATTGTTAGTTTCTCAAGACATCCAACAATTTCCTAACATGCTTGACATGCTCTTCTCGTGATTTGTTGAATATCAAAATATCATCTAAAAAGACAATTAAAAACTCATAAAGAAATGATCTTAAAACATCATTCATAACTCTCATGAATGTAGCTAGAGCATTACAAATACTGAAAGGCATAACCCACCACTCAAACATCTATGTTTGGTTTCAAAAGTAGTCTTCCATATGTCCTCCTCAACTATTCTAACTTGTTGATATCCACTTCTCAAGTCTAGTTTAGTAAAATACTTTTCATTTTTCAACTCATCTAGAGAATCATCTATTCTGGGAAGTGGGTATCGATTCTTTATTGTGATATTATTTAAAGCTCAATAATATACACACATGCACCAAGTTCCATCTTTCTTGGGTGCCAATACAATTGGTGAACCACATGGCGAATCAGAAGGATGAATTACTCATTAATCTAAAAATTCTTGGACTTGTTTTTTAATTTCTAAACTTTCCAGAATTGACATTCGATACATACCAATGTTTGGGAGTGGACAGTCCTGTTGTAGTTGAATTTCATGTTGAATTCCTCCTTTTGGTGATAATCCCTTTGGTTCTTGAAACATTTCCCCATATTGATTTACCACATCAACCAATTCAGCTTTCAGCTTCACATCACAGCCTGAAAAGGATTCCTACTCTGAGTCATTCTTCTGCTTGATCATAAGAAGCACAAGACTCTTGTTGGAATTTACTAGTCGCTTCATTTCACTTGTGCTTGCCAAAGACAGATTAAGTTTCATGCGATGGACTCTCACAATGTATTCCACTCTATTTTTTAACGAATGGTATTTTTTCTCAAATCTGTGGAAAGCAGCCTTCATGTCATACAAATATAGACTTCCCAACACAATTCCTAAGATATCCAATGGCACAACATCTATTTCAACTTCATCAATGAAATTAGTAGTGATTGTAAACCTAAAAATACATTTCCGTGTCACCTTTAAATTAGCATCCTTGGTTATTCATCCCAACAGATACGTTTGTGATGGGGCACAATTTCCAGATTCATTTTCTTAACCAAATCCGCATAAATTAAGTTGGCCTGCGATCCACTGTCAAATAGCATATCGATTTTCATATGTTTGGAAATGGCTCAGATATGGAATAACTCTATTCATCTTTCCTCATTTGAAACATTGTGGGTATTATTGGTTGCGCTAACACTTGCTATGACTGCCTCTTTGCTAACCTCTTTTCTTGCTTTTGCCATGGCTTACTCTTTGGTGACTGTGGCTACAATTTTTGTTTCATCCGCTGAGTTTGAACCCAAGTCCTGTTGTGCAGTAGCATTGGTATTTTATTTCCCTTTATTGTTGAATTTCTTTAGTCGTAATTATGGATGAAGCTTCCATCAATGTGCTTCATCATGTCCTTCCTTGGAACAATTCTTGCATATGGGCTTCTCCCCTTCTTTCATAACAGAATCATTTTTCTTATGCTTTCCTTTAAACTTCTTCCCTTTTTCAACACTCCGAAATGGCTTCTTCTTACCTTATTGTATATTTTTCCCTCTTGCTTCGAGGTGTGTAGCTTGAACACAAACCTCATCAAGATTTGTGGGAATGAACATAAGAATAGTATGTTGAAGATAGCTATGCAACCCTCCTATGTATTTCAACAAGGTATCTTGTGATTGTAAGTATACTCCTATCATAAGAGCTCTTTTCCTAAACTCTTGAGTATACTCTTCCACATTTTGACCTTTCAACTCTCTGAAATTTTGCTAATTCATGATAGCTTTCTGCATATGAGCTAAAGGGTAGAACTGTCTTTTTATAGAAACAATGAAATCAAACCAAGTAATAGATATATTACCATGTTTTTTATCTCGCCTTCAATCCTTGATTCCCACCATACAAGTGTTGCACCCTCCATTCTCAATGAAGCCAACTAAATCTTGATATCATCCTCTTGAAGGTTCTGAATTCTACAATACACCTCCAACTAATGAATCCAATTATCCAACTTCTTTGCATTAACTTATCCATTGTACATAGGCAACTTGAATTTAACATCAAGCTTTAGAAAAGGTGATTTACTAACCCCTTTTGAAGAATGATGATATTAGTAATGGTGGTATTTGTGGAAGAGTGTGAAGATGCTTTTAAAAAAGAAGATGAAGAAGATGGTGGCGATGGTGGAGGCTTGTCTCCATTCCCATTATATCCTTTTCCTTTATCTTATTTTCCATTACCTCCTCCTAAACAACCTTCTCCATTGGGAGTCTTGGAACTTTCTCCTTGTAATATGTTGTTCCTCTCTTCATAGAGGACCTTAACCATCTTTTTCATATCAAAGAAAGCCTTTATGAAGGTCTTCTCATCTTCTATCATGATAGGTTCTCCTTCATGAGACATGGTCTATGAAGACTCAACTACAACTTGAGGTTGTACTGGTGTTGGAATCTCAACTGCAACTTCTGCAACTTGAGGCTAAACTGGTGTAGAATAATTTCACAACCTTTCTCTTCTTCCCTTTGACCCAATTTCATGGCTTTCAACTAGCTTTCCTTTACCTCTTTTGAGCTTTAACCTTGTGAGAATTACATAAACTTGCAAACAATTAAATCATTCTTTCATAAAGCAAATCTAGTAAGAAAAACTAGTGCTCTGATACCAACTTGATCTGACTTGGAGAAGATCAGTAATGTTGTGTTGATTCCCCATTCATAAATAAACCCAAGATGCTTATCATTTGTTTTTTCAAGTTCTTAAGGATTCAAAACTTTTTCATAATTAACAAATTCCCATGAGAGTTTCTTATGTAAATGTTATAAACAATTTAACACAAAAAAACATACGCTGAACAATAGTAGTATAACAACGAATAACATAAAAATATAACACACAACAAGCACATGATAAAGGAGTTCACCCCTCCTGGGCTATGTCTCCTTGGTCCGGCTTCCAATAGTTTGGGCCTCTCTATTATGCTCAAATTACATCAAAAATGTGTTTACAATACTTAGGTGTCTCTAAAACCTGCTCCATGAGTTCAGAATGCTAAAAAATGGCTATATAGACTCTTTTTGCATCCAATTCGGATAAGAATTGAAGAAGTTATGACTTCTCCTAGTTTCTCCACTAAATGTTCCACAGAATGCTCCAAAACTGACCAAAACCCCTTTTTCCGCTCCAAAATTCGCTAAGGAAGTGAAAATTTCATCGCACCACAGGCCATATCGCAATCATAATTGGCTAATTTGTGGGCTCTTAACACTTCAAAATGATGCGATGTGGGGTTATGGACCCGACGGGATATTATATTAGAACTTATAAAACCTCCGTGTTCGGAATCCTCTCGCTCTTTGCAATTGGCAATCAGCTGCAGGCAAAGGTGTTGTTTACCCGACAGAACACTGTGATTGCAATTTCACGAACCTACCAGTATATTAAACTGCAGCATAAAAATTATCGCGTCCAGGTCTATTACATTAGGAACTCAACCACATCGAGGCCAATCTCTATTGATGCTTCTTTCTTTTGATTGTGATATGTGATCTCATCGCATTGCAACGTTGAACCTATTGGGGGCCAATTTGTAACAACGAAACACTTACTGCTGCAATATGTGATTTGCGAGGGCCAATAGAAAGATGCCACTTGACGCCTCCTTATTCACTAAAGACTTGCCACATCATCTCAATCCTGCCATGTCGCCAAGTCAAACCTAATATTTGACTTGCTCTAACTTCTACATTTGAACTCAGTTTTGAGTGTCATTCACACCGTTGGATTCAGAATGGTGAGCTCTTCAATTAGAAGCTAAGTTTGACAAGATTCCAACACTTTGATTTTTGAGCATTATTCTGAGCACCTGGTCAAGTACACACCCCAATTAAAATGAATAAGGCTAAAAATAAAATAGAGTTTTCTAACATATCTGACTTAATCTCAACGTTATGACAATCTAGATAAAAATAAAAAATAAGATACTTATTGCTGAATTTCAATGTCAAACATGGAACCAATATGAATTGATTAGTTGGAAAAATTTTCAAAATTCATATGTGGTTAATGGAGTGATTTCCTTTTATTCTACCATTTGATTGGGAATATTATTTGGACAAATTTTCAAAATTCATTTGTGGTTAATGGAGTGACCGCCTTTTATTCTACCATTTGATTGGATGGAGGCAAAATCAACACTCCATGTTTGTGCTAGCTTGACCACTATTGAGTAAATGAATTTGTTTTCATATAATCTTACAAGATTCAAGCAATTTCTATGGAAATATAGGTAATGATAGGATTCTAGGTGACTACCACAAATTCAAGATATGTGTTTAATTCTCTAGTTGTTATGCACTCGTCAATCTTGTTGTTTGACCTCCAATTTAGTCAAAATTCAAAATTTATGTTTAATGCTTGTGTGCATTATGTTTAATGCTTGTGCTGGTATGCATAGATCAATCTTGTTGTTCGACCCCCAAGGTGGAAAAGGCTATGTTACTTTGTTGGTCTTATATTTCCAAAGATTAATAATGGATAAACTTTAGGGTTATGATTGTTCTATCATTCTTTGCTTAGCATTTGGATATGCATCTAGATTCTTTTATTTGGAAATTTTTTGAAGATTAGACATGCATATTATACATGTAGCCAATAGTGGGACTACTCTTATATGTGTCTTGTTTCAAAAGGCAATAATAATGAGGTCAATTGGTAGAAGTTATATATGAACGTAATATTTGTTATCTTTGTGTCTTGGTTCTTAAGATTTGATTCCAAAGGAATTACAGTAATAAAAATGTAAGTTTTTTTCTACTCTGGGTAATATACCTTCAAAAATGGATTCTACCAGTCCAGTGAAAGATTCACTAGATCTAAGAAGAAGCAAACCAACTTTGGCACCTTTGGAATCCAATTCATTGAACTTGAAAGCATCTATGACTAACATTGGTGTTAGTGTTTCAGAAAAGGGATGTAGACTTCTATGTCTAATGCACACAATATACCTCAAGCTCTATGTTTTCCTCCTAAACCATGCAAACCCAAAGCGCTTCCAGTAAATATAATGCTACATGTTGGTTCTATCCAAGCATTTTACATCCCCTATGGTGATTCTGATGTGCAGTAGTTTTTGGGCTCAAAGCTGATTAATCAATAGCATATGTAGGAAAAACCTTGGCTCTCTCGTAATATATAAAATGGAAAGTAAGGGTGGATCTGATTGAGAATAAAATGTTCAGAAAAAATCTTTATAAGGTGAATTACACTAATTATTAGCCCTCATGTGCGTTGCACCTTTATGAAATTTACAAGTGGTCACTTGTCTGATAACATTATTTTCTTTTACTATATTTTAATGTCAAGATTGCAAAGAACAGTATCAGTTGTTGCTCACTTGCATTGAAGGTTTCTAGTTTACTCTTTGTTACACGTTGTTCCTAAAAGATGAATATATGTATTTCATGGAATATTTTGTAAATTTTAGTTTGCGAAAGTTGTATTGTAGGCAAGGGCCTGATAATAGTTTAACTTAACCTTTTACCTATAATCTAAAGTTGTCATTATGTAAAGGAAAACATAGGTGCCAACAATATATATGTTGCAAAATAGTTTATCTGTGTTGGCAATCACATTATTCAATGATACTAGCAAGACCATTTGCATTTTTCAATATGTACATTTTGTTTCAATGGAAACTGACGTTCTTATGTTGTTAGGGTGCAAGTATGACATGGGTCATAAAAAGGGCATGGTTTTAATAACTTAAATCTTTGAAATAGTTTAAATATATTCTATGAGTTTGGACTCGGGTGTGTATATATATATATATATATATATATATATATATATTTATATATATAGCTTATTTTATTTTATTTTATTTGTGGTGACATAGTATCTAGTGTGTCAAGCATAGGATCTAGTGTAGCATTAAAACATTATGATGGGTTGGTGATGGGAGATTAGGGATTATGGTATCTCCCACTTACTCATGTATAGGGAATTTTAGTTGTGGTTTTTATCATAAAAATGTTTGTGGGTGTTAAAAAATGACAACAATTAATGTAAATGATATAATTATTTGGGTAAATGACATTTCTCTTATTTTTAGTCAGTGTTTATAATGAAAGGAAGTTATGTAATGAAATAGCTCATATTTATTGGTGATTGCCCTAGATTATGGTTGTAATTTGGAGAATCATTTTTTGAGAAATAAGAATTTCAATCCCTTTCCCTATGGGGGTTTCCTTAACACACTATAAGGGTTTTACCAAGTAATTTCTTGTGTTAAAATGTGTGATTTCAGTTTCTCATTTTATGCATTTCTTTTTTTTTTAAGTGTTAATAATTCAAGAAAACTAATAAATGGTATCAGAGTTTAGGAAGAGAATAAGTTGAGGACCAAGCCAAGGAGAGCTCGAAGAAGAGCCCAGGACCCACAAGAATTTCAGAGTCGATAACCTGCGAAACCACCGTTTTTAATAATTGTCTATCTACAATCGTGCTTGAGACAAAGTAACAAAGAAATTTAGATTCGATGTTGGAGCCATGTTAAGAAGTTCGTTGACTAAAAATGTGAGTCGTTGTTTTTTGAACGTGATTTCATTGAACATTGAGAGAGGTCGTTTTCATTGAATAGAACAGGAATTTGAACTGCTTTTATGTTACCCCACAGAGCCTATCATTGATTGGAAACCATTGCTGAGGAAGGAAAGAACTATAGTCTTCTGGGGACCAAGCCTCCACTGACTATAAAAAATAAATTCGGTGTTTGTCGTCGTGCTGAGGAGAATTCTTAAGGAGCAGTTGTATTTTTTCCCTCGTTGTTTCAAAAGTGAACCAGTGGAGGGGAGAGGGTTGTAGAAACCAGTGATTAGGAGCCTAGAGAAACCTCTATCATGAGTCCAACCAAAATCCAATCTCTCTACCAGGAGGATCATGTCAAGGAAGTCACGGGTCATTTTTTCAGGGTTATTCTAATTTTTTTTTTTTAAGGAATATCATTGTTTTGAAGAAGGTTAAAACAGGGTTTTTTGAAGGAAAAATTTTGGATATTCTAAAATTTTTCAGATCATTAACCCTAGTAGTAGAAAAAAATGTCTCAGAAAATTGTTGAAAGAAAATTCGAGTAGGGTTTCAAGGTTTTTTTAAGGAAAAAACCCTAGTTAAAGAGATTAAAACAAAGAAATTCAAAAAATCCCTAATTGAAGGCAAAAAAATAAAAAAGGGAAAACCTTAGTTGGATGACTCAACAAAATTTAGCATTAATAAAGTTATTTGAAATAGGAAGAAATGGAAAAAATGACTAATGCTATGTTTGAGGTGGAGAAGTTCATCGACAAGAATACTTTTTCATTGTGACAATTGAAAGTAAGGGATTCCTTGGTGCAACAAGGGTTGCACAAAGGATTAGATGGGGTTAAGAAAAACCTACTAGCATGACAAATTTGGATTTGGAGGACTTGGATGCCTGAGCTCTCAGTACCATCAAGTTGTGCTTGGCAGATGAAGTTCTCTTCAACATTGTTAAAGAAACCTTAGCAGTAGGTTTGTGGGTAAAATTAGAAACTTTTTATATGACCAAATCTTTAACCAAAGGGATTTATTTGAATAGGAAACTGTCTAGCCTTCAGATGAAGGAGGGTACTAAAATTACAGAACACTTAAATGTTTTCAATACACTTATTTTTCAATTGTCATATATGGATGTTAAATTTCAGGAAGAAGACAAATTCATCACCTTATTGTGTTCCTTTCCTGAGCCTTGGGATCACTTTGTGACTTCTATCAGTTTGAGCACAACTGAATCCTTGGAATTTGATTCAGTTGTGGGAGCTTCGTTATCAGAAGAAGTACGGAGGAAGTCCATCATTTAAACTTCCACACCAAATGCCATGGTATTGTTGTCCTTTGAGATAACCAACAGTGAATTGGTTATGTCAAAGAATCTATAATGTTTTGTTGATTTTAATTATTTGGATGACCAGTGAACTGTTTATAAAAAGGTGTTTTAAACTTAGAAATATTCTTAATAAAACAAAAGTTTGTTCTTTACATACAAATGGTTATTTTGATTTTAAGTGGATGGATAAGAAGAATGTGTAGATGTATAACTGATTTAATATTCAAACTGAGTATTTAATAATTTATATGCAGAAATCAAGAAAACAGTGTTTCCTTGATCAAAAGAATATAATTGAACTATTACGAAATTCTAGTGCAATCTAAGTTCAAAGAGGAATTTACAATAACAAATAGTTCTGCAAATTAATCTCTTATTTAAATGCAACTTCACAATGGATTCAAAATGAAACTAGTATTCAATTAAATTTTAAATCGAACAACTATAAAAGATTTAATTATATAAAACGAACATAATGAAAAACTAGATGAAAACAACTCACTGAGAGACAGACCATATGAGGAAAATCCATAATCTTTTATTATGTCAAAAATGTTCCAGTTTAGTACAAATTTGTGTGATAGCTGGTTCAAGTTTTCAACCCTAAATACTTTGACAGAACGAAGTATTTAAATAAAAATTACAAAAATATTATAATAAATGCCTAAGTGACATGACATTCTATTATTACTTAGAACTAACGGAAATAGAAGCAATTCAATCAAAAGGAATGAATGTAAACATTTGGCCCTTTTGAAGGAGAGTAGTTGCTAAGTGGGCACCATTCAGCTGTTGCGTTGGTGAAGCTAACATGTCCTTTAATCCTGAAATTCACACAACTTTTCCCACCTTTTCTCATCTGAAACAACTATCTTGGTTACCTGGCGGCAGATTTCATCTACCTCAATATACTGAACAAAAGTGGGTTTAACTATGAAAATATGTTTTATCTCATGTTGAATAAAACTTATGTTGTTGATGGCTTCATAAAATGCTCTACCTGTCATAGAACCTTTCGTATTGGAGGACTTAGTTGTATCCCTAGAAATGTCATGAAGCTTCTTCATGTAGTCTTCCCTGGTCATTAATTTATCATTGATTACAAACAATGAAGGTAGACCTTTCTGGTTCAATGCATCAATCTTGGTGAAAAATCTGTTAACTGCCACCTCTAGAGTGTGATACTTCTGTGTTAGTTGTACAACTAAGTTCTTCTTGGTTAGAACTTTATTCACCTCCAAGATGGTTTATGTTCTATCATACACTCCTAGATCATCCAACTCATACCTATTTTTAGAATTAAGGAACTTTATTAAGATATTATTTGTAGTAGGCATTTCTCCCAGTTGAGCATTGATATTGGCAATGACATGCTTTGCTTTATCCATGAGTTCCTTCTGCTAAAAAATAATCTGAATACATGGCCATATTTCATCCATCTCTTCAATAATATTATTCCAGATGATTTCTTTAACATGACCAAGTGTAGATCCAATAGAAGACTCAATTGTTGACTTTGTCCATACCTCTATCTAATTTTGAGCTCTCTGAAGCTCTGCTACATGAAAAATCTCAGATTTCTAGCAATGATCCTCTAGAAGTCTCACTTGGTCTTGCAAATTTTTGATCTCTTTAGTCTGGAGAGACATGTTTTGTACTGCATTGGCCAACTAATCAACAGCATCTCTTGTACTTGTTGTAGAAGATATGGTTGTAGGAATGGTTGTGATAGGAAGTGCTTCCAAATGGACAACAGTAATTTTAGAAGCTTTCTCCTTTTCTTTAATTAGCTTCTCCATCTTTGTCTCCATTTTCTTGAGCTGTGAAATCTGCTCAATGATGAGCTTCATCATATCTGCCTTTTGAGTCTTTGTTTCTTCAATATCCTTAGCTAGAGGATCTTCTATAGCTGGTAGTTTTAATTGTTTCCTTAATGCTACTACGTCCAAATTATTTTTCTTCACAAATTCCTCTGCTTCATTGATGTTTGAAGGGTCATTTCCTAGTTTTATTACCAAGTCCTCCAGGGTTTTAATCCTAGCGTCTTTGGCAAGAACAAAGACCTTTTTCATCTTCAACTGTGATTGGACATTTGCTAAGTTAACCTGCAGTTTTGATAATGTTGGAAATAATACTGGGGGGGTGAATCAGTATTATTAAATTCTTTTCAATATGACTTCCTGATTTATACTTAATTTAATCCTCGGATATTGATCATTAACTTGTAGGTGAGTACCATATAATAATGAGCATGAAACAAGACAAACAGATCGTCACACCAAAGAACAACAGATATAAGGTGGAAACCCAATGTGGGTGAAAACCACTTGCTGCAATATGTCTCTATCTTCTTTTAATTAGAAACTTCTTTTACAATGATTTTGTACTGGTGCAGTCCTTTACCAGTACGCAGGCTGCAACCTGCAGAGAGCTACAACTCTCTCTCATTTTCCAGTGTCTCCTAGAAAGGAGCTACAACCCCCTTAGCTCTTTTACTTTCTTTAAGGACCATGTTTCATTAATTTTCAACTGGATCCATGGACATCAAGTACATGCAAATCACCCAATCTCCTTATACAATCAACCAATGAATCACCCAACTCTTCATAATGCTATAAACAGAAAAGTAATACCAGAAATCTAAACCCAGAATTCTGCTGCAATAGATAAAAGATAGTCAACAAAAGTTTCAAGATAAGTCTGCAACTTCACCAATAGGGGCCTGTGAATATTTGCAGCTCTTCTGAGTCTAAACTGTGTAGATCCGCATTGTTGGTTCTTCTGCTCTGCGTACTTCTTCTCAGGTCCGAACCCTTACTGTCTGACAGATAGCGCACCTCCGCATTGTTCCTTTTCCCGTACTACGTACCTCACACTTCTCCTTTTGCAGCGCTGCGTGCGGCCCGCACTGCACTTTCTCCTGTGCTGCGTACCTCGCACTAAGCCTTTTTCTGCGCTGCGTACCCCCGCACTGCGCCTTCTTTTGAGGTGCGTACCCCCACACTCATGCCGTAGATCGCCTGTGAACTTCTGATTAGGGCCAAATTAACAGTCCTCCAATGTGCCACAGTCAATCAGATCCACAGATCTGTTCATGCGCCCAAGAGATCACAACTTATCAATAGATTCACCTTAAGGTTTCTCCTTGATTTAGATCTAGCTCTTAAAAAAAAACGATCAACCAAAATTTCAGATCTTAAGATATTCAAATTTCACTAGTTAATGGCCAAGAGATCTCCTTTCCTTTTTATAAGCAAGCCTTTCACAATACCACGGTCCAAAACCATAATATCACAATACCATGAACCCAATACCGTGGATCAATATTTTTAGATGCAATACCACGGACCAAAACCATAAGATTAAAAATTGTCGGACTAATACCATGAACTATTCATGAAGATTCCCACGTGCACGTGCTTTTATGCATTGGAGAGAGTGAAACTGGGGTCCACACCTTCTGAACGGAGAACCTGCATGCATGTCCATGCCCCTTGGTCGGCGTACCTGCGGGTCTGCAACTTCTTCTAGGATTACCTACGGGTATCTTATTTTCCATGATTTTGAGTGCCTGAACTGAGATCTGCCACTAGAGTGAGTTGCCATCAAGTACAACACTTGTACCACAGAGCCAAACCAGAATCACAATGCCAACAAATAAAGTCATGGAAGTGTTAGTGGCAGTTGAAAATATCATTTCCCTAATCTACTTATGCATCTCCATTTGGTCAATGGGATGTATATCCTTTACATCAAACTCAAAGGTTGTGTTCTTGTAGTCTGATGCTGCCTTGGGCTTGCGAACTTGTGCTTGGAGGAATGTCATTTGCATATTTCCTTTTTCTGAATCAAAGGTTGACAACAACATGCTTTGAGCACCAAAATTCTACTTCCAGAACTGGTTGTAGGTGTTAATATTCAAGGCTTCATTCCTGACTTTTATCTCCTTGAAGATATCCATTATACTCTTCTCTGTTTCCCCTGAAGTAGATGTGCCTGTCTCCATAACTTGTTGTTGCTCTAATGAAGTTGTGGAGGTGTCAGGAGATTGTGTGGTCTAATCACCCACTAATGAGGAAACAAGTGGCTCATTGGTGGTGATAATGGTCTATTGCTCTGAGTCCTTGCTAAGGCTTAGTCTGGAACTAAGCTTGGCCTTCTTTCTGTACATTATCTTACATCCTTCACTGAAAATGTCAGTCCCTAAAGGGGACTCTTCCTCTCGGCTTCTCTTGGATGTTTTCTCCTACATGGTAGGAGTCTTCATTGTAGATGATGATACTTGTTGTTCTTTTGCCTCCTATAGGGTATTCTCAACCCATTCTAGCTGGTTCTTGTACTTCCTCACCTCTAGTCTGAATGTGTGAATGTAAGGAGTAGACTTGGTTTCTACTCTTAACTTAGAAATGATCCCTAATGGATCATAAGACCAAGTAAAGCTAAGGTTGAAGTGCATTTCCTACAAGAGCTTATTTGTTTCTTCCCCTACTACCCTACTACTACAAATGAAGGGGCCAATCTATGTTTTGATTTTAAACTAGGACTTCTTCTTGGCAGCAAAAAAGTGGATTTCATCCATCTTGATCATCTACCTTATGTACTCTAGAGAAAAAATCCTCATTGGGAGGAATTTTGGCAGCTTGTAAGGTGGGAGTTTACATCCAAATATTCTTAATTTTGTATAGTTCTCATAGAGGTACCAGTCCCATGACTGAACTTGATCTGACAGCTGCAACACCCTTTTAATTTCCTGATCCAAATGGATCCTAGAAAAATTTCTAAGCCTTCAAACATTCAAAACTATCACGAAAGAAGAACCAGTTAAAAAGTCATATTACACTATCGGGAGGCAAAAACATGAAGAAATCAGTGAAATAAGGCTTATCGGAGGCTTAAAACAACTTTGCATTGGAGATGTCGGATCTAGCCGAACAACGGTCTAGATCCAATCGATTGGCGATGACAAGTGGAGGCAATTGGTAGCTATCACATGACAGTTGCAATCGTGATCAACACGGGTCAATGAGGACCATCGATCAAGCGCGCATATTGACAGCCCAGGTTAACGTGCAATATCGCAATCAGCAAATACAGAGGAGCAATTACAAACGGCCTGGGGTATCTGCGATATGTGATTGTGATTAATCGTGTCGCAACATTGCATCGCAACATTACAATGGAGTGGGACTGATATAAATATGATTCACGATAGTCAGACCCGATGAAAATATAGATGATATTATATATATTTTGAGATCCAGAAAACAGGGTTTTCCTTTGTATTTTGCATTTTCATTAAATAAACGAAATACAAAGGAAAAAGCGTTGATACGATGAAACCAGACCCGAAAGGGTTTATTAATGTTATCATATATGGTTTGAAGTCTGATAAAGCCATTTTACGGGGGTTTTCAATGTTTGAATGTATTTTCAAATACAAAGGGGAATCACAATATAGGCAATATTTCGAGCGGGCCAAAGGTGGTAGGTGGTTTGGGCTGGGCTCCGCCTGATCCCATACAGTGGTTGTCACGTGTCCAGGCTAAGAAGAGAGAAAACTACCCTTATCAGATGGTTAAACCCCATATGGAAGAGCCACCCGAAATGAACAACAACTGTTGGATCTAGATCTCTCAGATCAACGATGGAGATGTGATGTCAATATACCGACGCACCCGATAGGAGTTATAAGGTGGAATTGATAACATTTCAAATCCGATAAATAGAAGTTTGGAGATTTTTCATAGTTTTTAATGTATTTCTCTATGAACACGGAGAATGTTGTTTCTGGGGATTTCAAAGGCCTGATGACCCATTTCATTACAGAACAGGTGACCATCATCCCTAAAAGTGTTTAGCAATGATTGCTAATGCTCAGAGGGGGATCTGAGCAGACATAGGTCGGGAAACCAGAGATCCCAAGAAGGAGAAATGAACAGACAGTGCCGATTGGCTTTAAAGACACATACAGAGAGCAAACAGAGGCAGGCAGTGCTGAGACAGAGAAAAGAGAGAGACAGAGAGTGATAGAGAGAGTCTGTGTACTCAAAGAGGCTTGAGGGGTTCAAGCAAAACTCTTGTTGTCGTATCTATTGTGTGTTGAGACTCAAATTGAGATCATACTTTTGTAAAACTTTGTTTTTTAAGACATAATAGAGAGGTCACTATTAGCTCTACTACATACTTTAGCATTTGGAGGATCATATGTTGGCTTAGCCGTGTGTTTTTGTAAGCAGGGAGCTCACAGCATTCTGTTCTCTCCTTCACCTTCATTGTCCTCATACTCCATAGCCTTCACCATCTCCGTGTTATCTCTGTGACCCTGCATGAACACATACTCCCTTAGCTCCCCAGGCACCGAATATTAACAGTCGTATAACCACGATCATATGACTGCGCACAGTCCATGAGCCCCTTTTCCCATCACAGCAATCAAAAAATCACGTGCATTAAATACCTACCACTTGATCATCCGTCATGTGATCTAACAGCATACGCTTTCCCCGCCGCCGAGACGTCCCATATTTTAACCCTCGGGGAAAATGGTATCAACTCGGTCCCATCCACCACACGTCTTCACCCTGATGCATCGCTTCCCTCTGTACGAATTTCGCCTACCTCCAAAAAGCAGTGCGGGGATACTACCTACCACCCCCCGTACCATTTCCCACCAGTTAACGTCCGCACTCTTACCACCCCCCATCACCATCGGATCTGCCCAACCACGATCTAACGGTCCACGTGTGTCCATTCATATTTCCCCCCATACCTCCCAATGGCCTTCATAAGCTAATCTCCACCGTTCAATTACTCGATCCAACGGCTATTGTTTAATCCCGATCCCACTCATTTTTCATCAGGAAGTTTTCGCCACCTTTGACTGTTCTCTTCTGTCGAAGATTGAAGGCGATCAACTACCTGTACCCAACATAGTTACTCTTCAATTACCTCATTCAAGTGCAGAATGGTGGAAGAGAAAAAGGACACTCCTCAAGCAGTTCATAGCATTTATCAGTTATGGATCATTCTTCCATAGGACATTATACTTGCTCAGGAAGGACAACAAAGTACCAGAAAATGTCAAATGTATTCATTCAAACAGCAGTTTGTAGCAGAGATTTTTATCAAATAGTTAATGTGGTTGGTGGTCCATTATGACCCCTCCACACATAGGATAGCAGATATTATTGTAATCAACCTCTATATATACCTAGACGACCGAAGGTAATGGGTTGATGAATGTTATTTTGTTGTAAGCTTCAACTTCTGGAGACTGTATCTATTGTGATACCTGCAGTGTCTGGTCTTCATTTTCAGCTAATACAAGCTTCTTTTGCTATCAATTGCTCACTTTCCACTTCTTCTTTGTTCCAGGATATGCTGTTATGCATTTTTCATTTGCTCTTGATTTTTAGCATTAGAGGGGTTATCATCCCACCTTTGTGTTAGAATCTAGTTAGTATTATTGAATGTGTATGCAGATTTCTGTTGTTTTAATGCCAGAGAGCTGTCATCCTGTCTGTGCATTAGATAATAGATTTACAGACCTCTTTACTGGTTGCAGTTGGCCATCAGATGGTCTTGTGCATCTGCTGGTGTGGTCAATATTCTACATTTCCACTAAATACTCAAACTGTGAGTAATTGGTGGTCTAAAGCCTTGTAGTCTGGGGGTGTTCACCCATGTCTAGGGTTAATCATAGTAGAAGTGGTTATCTAGCTTGAATATGTAGCATTTCTTTCATTCATCCACCATATTTCCAACATTTTTGTTGAGTTTGTAATTTTCCTGAGCATCTCTGATATACAACCTAGGATAGTTTCTTGGGGTGATAACATTAATTGGCGCCATTGCCGGGGAGAAGAGATTGAAGCTCAGCTTCCCTGGGAGACGACACAACTCCAAATTTTGATGATAGACAAAGTCTGGGCACATTTCTGGTTGTAATCATCTATCTGGTGACTCTACTGGAGGACCTACCTGGTGGTGACTCCACATTGCAGTTCTGGCTTAGTTCGTGAGACATACTCGAAGAAATCCTCAGAAATCACCAGCTGAATCAGTACCTGACCCTGAGAAGATTATCAAGTCAAAGAAAATGGCACAGAAAGGAGCATCAGGATCAGGCAAGCCTAAGAAATCTTATATCTCTGCAAGAGGAGGTTATAGTTGAAAATAGACAGTTTGAAGAATCAAAACCTTGTATTGCTAGTGAAGAATCACCTGCAGAGATTCATACTGCTCCTTGTACAGTTAGTTCCCCTTTGGATATCAGTCCAAAGATTGCATCCCATACATTCCATCATATTCCTTTGTGTCTGCCATCCATTTCATTATTTCCCACTATTCAATCTACCAATAGCATTCCGTATACCCCACCCATGGTAGTCCAGCAAGCACCCACGAGGATGGAAAGAATTGTTTCTGCTAGGTATGGACCTGTAGTTTTTCCTGTTCCTTTAAATGTTATGCCTATAGGAGAATACCAAAAATATATGCCTAAATTCACTGGTATAGATGGGGTAACTGCTGAGGAACACCTTGAAGCTTTTTACAGTTACGCTAATAACTTAGATATAAGTGAGAATGATGTGTGGATGAGAGTTTTCATCCAAAGCCTTGATGGTGAGGCCAGAAAATGGTTCAGAGAGTTGACCCCTAGATCTATTGCTGAGATTGAAGCATTAGATGAAGCATTTTTGAAGCAATGGGGAGATAAAAAGGACTTGTTGTATTATCATACTGAGTTTGGTAATCTGAAGAGAGAAAATGGAGAATCTTTGCTTGATTTTAATACAAGATTTAACAGGATGTATAGTAAAATACCAGTTGAGGTAAAGCCAACTCCCACATCTTCCAAACTCACTTATGCCAATTCTTTTGACTCTGACTTCTGTTTATTGTTGAGAGAAAGAAGATGCGCTACTCTGGCGGATATGCAAGAAGCCACTCTAGAAGTAGAATCTAATATTATGGCTATAGAAAAGCTTAAAAGTCATGCTGACAAAAGGAGGCAGAGAGGTGAGGCTTCTTCTTCCTTTGCTTCATCAGCAAAGCCGAAATTAGATAAAATGACTAAGATGATAGAGTCATTGGCTACTGAGATATCTAAGCTGAAGCTTGAGCATAACTCAGGAAAAACAAGGCAGCAAAACACATTTGCTCCTAGAAACTCAAATCCATATAGAAGAGCAAATGGGCAGCTGCAAATCATTCAGAGGGGTAAAGAACCAAATGAAGAACACAAAGTTAAAGCTCCTTTTCAAAATGTAGTCATGGAGGAGGAACAAGTTGAAGATGAGGATGAAATACATTGCATGGAAGATAAAGGCAGTGTTGCCTTCTTGACATTAACTTAATATGAAGACTCTTTGCTGCAAGAACAAAACAGTCAAAGGTGGGACAGAGAAGCTATTCTGCAAATTGGTGATCAGTAAAGGTATAATCTGAGGTATAATGCAAATAATGTCAAGGAGAATCCTACCCAAAGAGCTTTTGTTCAAACAGAGTCACAAAGTACCTGACAGAAAAGACCAGCAGCCGACCCAGTCATCCTAAAAGCTCCAGTTCAAGAGGTAAGAGGTTCTGACAAATCCCCTTCCCCTTTCAGCTTTGAAGCAGAAGTTCAGAAATTAAAAATATATGTGCCTCTGTTAGAACTTGTAAAGAGTGAAGTGTTTAGAAAGCCTATCCTGGAAGCTCTTGAACTAAAAGCCACACAAACCTCCACTGACTCTGTCAATTTGCAAGATGATAGGCCTGTAGTTGTGCTTAGCCCTATGACCAAACCTGCTGATAATAACTCTCCATCTTTTTATGTCTCCTTGACCATTCATGATAAAATCCTCCATAAATACCTGCTAGACATAGGGGCTAGCCACAATCTAATGCAAAAAGTTGTCATGGAAGAGTTAGGCCTTGATATCACCGGACCATATCATGATTTATTCTCTTTTGATTCAAGGAAAGTAAAATGATTGGGATTGATCAAAGACCTATCCTTTACACTAACTCAGCTGCCCATGAAGAGCATGGTGATGGACATTGTGGTAGCAAATGTCCCTCCTAAGTTTGGCATGCTGCTGTCTAGAGGATGGATTAAGAGACTAGGTGGGACATTACAGAATGATTTATCATATGCCATTGTCCCAGTCTTTGGAGAAGAAAGCAGGAGATTATACAAAGAAGCACAATTGGCATATATCATCAGTGATGAGAAAAATCCTACAAATCATCCTATTTATGCTGTGGACACTGATTTTGGAGCTTGTATACTCCAAATAGAAGAATCTCAGAAGGCCTCGTTGCAACTCAAGAAGCCAATTGTTCAGGCCAATGAAGAGCAAGGAAATCAGGTTTAGGAGATGTTCTTTGATGGAGCATGTTCCAGGGAGATCGCAAGAGCAGGGGTGGTGCTGATATCTCGACAACAAGAAAGCACACAACTGTCTTTTAAGTTGACTTTTCAAGTCACAAACAACATAGCAGAATATGAAGCGTTGTTATTGGGCCTCAATGCAGCTAAAGACCGAGGAATCAAGAACATAAAGGTGTTTGGAGATGCTGATCTGATCATACAGCAAGTAAATAAAACATTTCAAGCAAAGCACCCAAGACTGAAAGCATACAGAGATAAGGTATGGAGACTTAAAGGTTTCTTTGATTATTTTTGTATTTCATATATTCCTAGAGCTCAAAATCAGCTTGTTGATTCCCTTGCTGTTTCTGCTAGTCTATCTACCCTCCAATGCCTCCCAGACTAGTTTATGAAGCCCAAATGAAATACAGACCATCCTTGCTTGACAATGTCCAGCATTGGAAGGTTTTTAATGATGATGATGAGCTGAATAAATTATTGCAAGTCATTGATGAGTTTTATGAATTGCAAATTGACCAAGAGAATGGTGCTTTAGAAGAAAATCCCCAAACACAGCTTAGAAATAAAATTGGCAAAGATAGCATTGTCCAACTTCCCAACAATCATATACCTAAGGGTCTGATTCCTTTAGAAATACTGTTTGACCAAAATGACGTCCCTTGTAAGGCGGCCCAAAAAGAATACCAATCTACAGTCTATAGGCATAATATAGGAGGTCCAGGTCAGCCAAGATACATAAATCTGTCTACCCATATGTCTGCTGATAAAAGTTTTCAATATTGCAAATTAATGAACCAATTTGCTGATGTGTTTTCCTAGGAATATAGTGACCTGAAAACGTGTGATAAAAACATAATCCAGCATAAAATTCCTCTGGAGAAAGACACCATTCCTTTCAAGCAGAAGTTGAGACCAATAAATCCCATGCTTCTTCCTCTGATTGAAAGAGAAATTAAAAAATTGTCCACTGCCAAAATTATTGTTCCCCTGACATATTCAAAATGGGTAGCCAATTTGGTGGTAGTAAGGAAGAAGAGTGGAGAAATCAGACTGTGTTTTGATTTCATAAACTTAAATAAGTGCTCAAAGAAATATAATTATCCCCTACCCAAGATGGAGCATTTGTTGCAGAAGGTCTTAGAAGCTAAAGTGATGTCTTTGATAGATGGATTTTCAGGTTTTAATCAGATTGATGTGCACCTAGATGACCAAGAGAAGACTACATTTAGCACTCCTTGGGGCACTTTTATGTATGCCGAGATGGCTTTTGGACTGATGAATGTTGGAGCCACCTTTCAGAGAGCTATGGATATAGCATTTGTGGGAGAGAAGGATAAATTTGTTCTGATCTACCTTGATGATATAACAGTATACTCTAACAGCCATCATGACCATTTGCAACATTTGAAGAAAGTGTTTCTGAAGTGCAGAAGGTTTGCGATCTTAGTCAATCCTAAAAAATCACAATTTTATTTAGAAGAAGGCAAGTTATTAGGACGTATTGTGTCTGCTGCAGGTGTCCGAATTTACCCAGAAAGAGTAAAGGCCATATAGACTTTGTCTGTTCCGAGATCGAAGAAGGATATCCAATCCTTTCTGAGAAAAATTAATTTTGTGAGGAGGTTTATACCGAATTTTGCAGAACTATTGAAGCATATAAGCTCCATGTTTAGAAAAGGGTCAGAGGTAAGATGGACTAATGTAGCAAGAAAATCATTTGATTCCATCAAGAAAGCTATAATGGAAGATTCCACATTAATAAGTCCAGATTACAGCAAAGAGTTCCATGTATTCTCATTTGCCTCTGAAGATGCCATTGCAGCAGTGTTGTTGCAAGCAAACGAAGAAGGTTTAGAACATCCAGTAGAATTTTTTAGAAAAAACTTGAGGGATGTTGAATTGAGGTATGACATTATTGAAAAACAAGTATATGCTCTTATCAAATCTTTAAAAGCTTTCAGAGTTTACGTTTTGCATTCCAAGATAATTGCATATGTACCTTCTGCTGCAATTAAAGATGTCCTAACACAACCTGATACTGATGGAAGAAGGGCTAAACGTATTTCCAAGCTAATTGAATTTGATATAGAATTGAAGCCCATGAAGCTTGTCAGAGGTCATAGTCTTGCCAAGTTGTTAGCCGAAGAAAATTGCAGAACTCTGGACATAAATCTTATGAGCTTGAATTCAGAAAATGGTCAAACAAAAGAAGAAATAATAGTTGAACCAGAGAGAGAGCAATCAGTGGCGGAAAATCTAGTTTCTTGTGGTTGGTATGCTGCAATAGTTAAATTCTTGTTGAAGATAGAAATTTCTCCAAGCTTTTCTCAAAGTCAAGCTAGAACAATTAAGCTAAGGGTCGTTAAGTATTGCATTAACAAAAATCTGCTCTATTGGAGGGACCCATCTGGGGTAGTTTTGAGGTGTCTAGACAAAGAACAGTCAATAGAAGCTATGCAGCAGTTTCATTCTAGCATGTGTGGAGGGCACCACTATTGGAAGACTACAGCTCACAAAATCCTAAGAGTTGTTTACTATTGGCCCTCCTTATTTTCTGATGTATTTTCGTTTGTTAAATCTTGTGACAGGTGTCAAAGATTTGAAGGAAAATAGTAGTTGAAGTCCATGCCCTTAAAACCAATATTTGCAAAAGGACTTTTTCAACAATGGGGCTTGGATTTCATTGGAGAAATCAATCCACATTCCAGTGGTCAACACAAATGGATATTAGTAGCCACTGATTATTTCACAAAATGGATTTAAGCAATTCCTACTAGGAAGGGTGATCATAATGTGGTCATGAAGTTTTTAATTGAAAATATCTTTACCAGATTTGGTTGTCCACACAAATTAGTCACAGATAATGCAGCAGCCTTCAGAGCCAAAGAGTTGGTGGATATGTGCAATTCAATGAGCATTAAACTAGTTCATTCTACCTCATACTATCCTCAGGGAAATCGTCTCGCAGAATCTTCCAACAAGAGTCTGATAAGGATCATTAAGAAGATGTTAGAGGATAACAAAAAGAATTGGGATTCAAAGCTCAAATATGCACTTTGTGCTGACAGAGTGACCATTAATAAATCCACAGGGAATTCTCCATTTAAGCTGGTGTATGGCACAGAGGCATTATTTCCAATTCAGCTTACTCTCTCGGTGGCAAAGTTCCTTCAAACATAGCATAATGAAGAAGAAGACATGGCAATAAGAATAAAAAATTTAGCAGAGGTACATCAAATCAGAGAATAGCTGGTTGAAAGGGTTGTAGCACATCAGAAAAAGATCAAGGAAGCTTTTGACAGGAAAACAAAAGTAGACAATTTTCAGGTTGGAGACTTGGTCCTAAAATGGGATGCACTGAAAGAAAAGAAAGGAAATCATGGGAAGTTTGATACTTTTTGGACAGGGCCTTTCATCATTTCACATATTAAAGGGAACAACACCTTCATACTGAAAAGTATGGGAGGAGAGGCAGTTTTTGATGGTCCAGTTAATGGGCGTTTTGTAAAAATATATGTGATTTAAGGTCTTTTGGCCTTAAAATTGTAATATTTTGTTTTAGCAATTTGTGTAGGTTCAGTCAGACTCCATGCCCAATGGAACCATAGGAAGTTTTGTTAATTTGTTTTCATCAGGAATGCATTGATCTGCAGGTTCTTGAGACCTCGCAGGGAGGGTCTCATCCCCAGAAGGAGCCAGTGTTAGCTCTGCTACATACTTCAATGTTTGGAGGATCATATGCTAGCTTAGTCGTGTGTTTTTGCATGCAGAGAGCTCACAAAATTATGTTCTCTCCTCCACCTTCATTGTCCTCATACTCCATAGCCTTCACCATCTCCGTGTTATCTGTGACCCTACATGAACACATACTCCCTTAGCTCCCTGGACGCCGAATATTAACCATCATATAACCATGATCATATGACCGCGCACAGTCCATGAGCCCCTTTTCCTGTCACATCAATCAAAAAAGCACGTGCGTTAAATACCTACCACCCGATCATCCTTCATGTGATCTAATGGCATATGCTTTCCCCGCCGTCGAGACATGCCTGTATTTTAACCTGCGGGGAAAATGGTATTAACCTGGTCCAATCTGCCACGTGTCTTCATCCTGTTGCATCGCTTCCCTTTGTACGAATTCTTCCTACCTCTGAAAAGCAGTGCGGGGATACCACTTACCGCCCCTCATACCATTTCCCACCCGTTAACGTCTGCACTCTTACCACCCCCCATCACCGTCGGATCTGCCCGACCACGATCCGACGATCCATGTGTGTCCATTCATATTCCCCCCCCATACCTCCCAATGGCCTCCATAAGCTAATCTCAACCATTCAATTACTCGATCCAAAGGCTGTTGTTTAACCTCGCTCCCGCTCTTTTTTCATCAGGAAGTTTTCTCCACCTTCGACTGTTCTTTGCTGCCAAAGATTGAAGGCGATCAACTACCTGTACCCAGCATAGTTACTCTTGAACTACCTCATTCAAGTGCAGAATGGCCGAAGAGCAAAAGGACACTCCTCGATCAGTTCACAACATTTATCAGTTATGGATCATTCTTCCATAGGACATTCTACTTGCTCAGGAAGGACAACCAAGTACCAGAAAATTTCAAATGTATTCATTCAAATAGCAGTTTGTAGCATATATTTTTATCAAATAGTTAATGTGGTTGGTGGTCCATGACCCCTCCACGCATAGGATAGAAGATACTTTTGTAATCAACCTCTATATATACCCAGAAGACCAAATGTAATGGGTTGATGAATGTTATTTTGTTGTAAGCTTTAACTTCTGGAGACTATAACTACTATGATACCTGCAACGTTTGGTCTTCATTTTCAGCTAATACAAGCTTCTTGTGTTGTCAATTGCTCACTTTCCACTTCTTCTTTGTTCTAGGTTGTGCCTATTATGCATTTTTCATTTGCTCTTGATTTTTAGCATTGGAGGGGCTGTCATCCCACCTCTATATTAGAATCTAGTTAGTATTATTGAATGTGTATGCAGGTTTCTGTTGTTTTAATGCCAAAGAGTTGTCATCCTGTCTTTGCATTAGATAATAGATTTATAGACCTCTTTACTAGTTGTAGCTGGCCATCACATGGTCTTGTGCATCTGTTGGTGTGGTTAGTATTCTCCATTTCCACTAAATCCTCAAACTATGAGTAATTGGTGGCCTAGAGCCTTGTAGTCTGGGGGTGTTCACCCATGTCTAGGCTTAAGCATAGTAGAAGTGGTTATCTGGCTTGAATATGTAGCATTTCTTTCATTCATCCACCATATTTCCAACATATTTGTTGATTTTGTAATGTTCCTGAGCATCTCTGATATACAACCTAGGAGAGTTTCTTGGAGTGATAACAGTCACCACTGAAGGCTGGACCAGGAGACATAGCCAAGGAGTGTTGGGTGAACTCCTTATTAAACTTTTTGTGTTTATGTGTGTTGTCTATTATGTTCTTTAACTGCTTCATTGTCTATGTATTTCGCAATATTATCGATCCATTTCACAAAGTAACATAGGAAAATCCATGCACATGAGTCTGCAATACCTTAATAATTGTCTAAGATCTCATTATCAGATCAAGTGGTATCAGAGCTTTAGGTTTGCTAAGGTTAAACAAGCTTTTGCTAGATTTTTGAACGCTAACTAGGTCAAAGCTCAAACTAGGAGAAGGAGAATTGGTTGAGACTAACCCAAAAATAGGAAGAGTCTATCCTAGGAGGAAAATGGCAGAAGAAAATCCCTTGGAATTATACTCTCAATTCATGGACAGTTTCATGACCATGAGAGCCATGGTAGAAGAGATGTATTGAGAATTTAAGAAAGGTCGAGGTGAAGATACTTCAACCTCCAAACAAGACAAAGGAACAGAGGAACCTCTTCTAGATGGCCATTCAGAAGGCAAAGAGAAAGGGAAAGGGCCTCCTCTATCAACACCTCCTTCTAGCCCTTTGATTAAATTAGATGTAAAATTTGATTTGCCAATATATGATGGAGAATTAAATGCAAAAAAGCTAGATAACTCAATTAAACAGATTGATGTATATTGCAGGGTGTAGAATATCGATTCAGAAAGGAGAAAGATTCAGCTGGCCAGGCATCGCCTTGGAGGGACTGCCCTAGTGTGGTGGGAAGGCAAGACACAAGTTGATTTGAAGAAGCATTGTAAAATTCTTTCTACCTAGAGTGAATTTGTTTCTGCCATTAAAAAACAATTCTATCCACTAGCTTATATGCAGCAAGCAATGATGAGTTGGCAAACTCTTCGCCAATTAAAAGGGCAAAGTGTACAAAGCTATACCCAGGAATTTAGAAAAAGAGCTTTAATTCTAGGCATTTCTCTAGACTCACCTGAAACTTTTCTGAAATATATAGGTGGTCTACACAGCTATTTGAGGCACACCATTCTCATGTTTAACCCCACTAGCATAAATGAGGTATCCATTCAAGCTACACATCTAGAGGCTAGAGGCAAGAATGTGAACCTAGAGATTGGGGGATCATCAAAACCCACTGCAAGAAAGAACAAGGAAAAGAGGAAGCAGAAACGGAAGGAGAGGAAGGAAAATGTTGTACAAAAAGACAAACCTTCATGCACTCACTGCAAGAAGGTTAGACAGGATGATGAACACTATTGGTCTTTGCATCTAGAGCTAAAACCCAAGAAGTTTGATGGAAATAAGAAGAAGACTGATGCTACTATTTAGAAAGATTTGGGGTCGAACTCAAGTGATGAAACATTAGTCGCAGCCACAGGTATAAAAGGTAAAAATTATGAAGCATCTACTAGTAATTTTGCACAATCTATTGATAATGAAGAAAATGAGAGGAAAAGACATGAGCTTTTTCATATTAGTGTTATTTCCAAGCATTAAAAGATTGATACTTTATTTGATAGTGGTTCACAAGTAAACTTGATTTGAAGCAACTGTAAAGAAGTCGTGACTACTAACCACACCTCACAAGAAGCCATATCCATTAGGTTGGGTATGTGATAAAGCAAAGCTACAAGTGACTAGACAATGTAAACTTAGGTTTGCTTTGGGTCAACTTTTGTAGATAAGGTTGAGTTAGATATAGTTCCCCTGGATATATGTGGTATTGTTTTAGGAATTCCTTACTTGTATGATAAAAAAGCCATTTTCTATAGAACTGAAAATAAGTATCAACTCACAAAAGATAAATAGAATATATTGTAAGAGCTCATCAGCTCAAAAATAACAACGCTCTCATTAACTCAGGGCAGATGAAAAGAATTGTAAATTCATGCAAGCAATTTTTACTAATGGTTGTAGAGGAAAAGACCCCTGATAAAACCAATGCATTTGAAGGTTGTGATGCTAAACAAAAAGTTGATTTAGAAAAAGTTGTTTCAGAATATGATATTCTATTTCAAGAACCTAAAGGTGTGCCACCCAAAAGGGAAATTGTACATGATATTCATTTGTAGCAAGATGCTCCATTGCCTAACATCGGAATGTACAGGTTATCCGCTTTAGAGAATGCAGAGATCAAGAAGCAGGTACAAGCGCTGCTCGACAAAGGGTTCATAAGGCCAAGCACATCACCATGTGGATCACCAATTGTCTTGGTGAGAAATAAATATGGCTCGTGGAGGATGTGCATTGATTACAGAGCACTGAATAAAATAACGATCAAGAATCATTATCTTCTTCCTCGCATAGATGATCTATTAGATCAGCTGAAAGAAGTTGTTTACTTTTCCATGTTAGACTTGTGTAGTGGCTACCGTCAGGTCAGAGTTGCAGAACAAGATGCATGTAAGACTTCTTTCAAAACAAAGCAAGGGTTGTATGAATTGCTAGTTATGCCTTTTGGCTTAACTAATGCTCCTACAACTTTCATGAGAGTTATGAATGATGTACTCAAGCCTTTTATTCATGATTTTGTAATTGTATATTTAGATGACATTATTGTTTTTAGTAAAACATGGGAAGAACATTTGAAGCATGTAAAGCAGACTGTAGATGTTTTGAAAAAAGAAAATCTCTATGTGAAGTTATCAAAATGTGAATTTGGAAAAACATCTTTAAATCATTTGGGTCATATTGTAGGGGGTGGTGAATTGAAGATAGATCCCTCTAAGGTTGAAGTCATTGTGAACCAGCCTAAACCCAAATCTACTATAGAAGTTAGGAGCTTCCTCGGAGCAACACAATATTGGAGAAAGTTTATTTCTATTTTTTCCTTGATTGCAGCTTCCTTACATGCTTTGATAGGATTGAACAAGGTGTTTCAATGGGGAGGAAAACAGCAGAAAGCCTTCAACACCTTGAAAGAAAAAAATTGCACAACACCAGTACTAGCATTGCCAGATCTTCAAAGACCATTTGAGACTGAAACAAATGCCAGTTACTATGCCATAGGATCATTGTTGATGCAACCTGGTAAACCCATATGTTATCATTCTGAGACATTTAATTATGCAGTATTTAATTATCCCACATATGATAAAGAATTGTATGCATTAGTACAGAGTGTGAAAAAATGGAAACATTACCAAATGGGCAAAGAAATAGTTATACATACTGATCATCAACCACTTCAATATTTGCACTCACAAACTAAATTGCAGCAATCAAGATACTATAGGTGGATGGGGTTTCTACAACAGTTTCATCTTGTCATCATAAATAATAAAGGCAAACACAATAAGGTTGCAGATATGTTATCCAAACCAATCATAAATGCATCTACTATACTTAAGAATAATTCAGTATTGCATGAAAGCCACATTGAACAATATGCTCAAGATGTAGATTTTAAAAATGTATATGCAACTTTAAGTCATGGCAAACAAGTAGAAGAATTGGATTATCATGTTAAGGACCAACTTCTGTATCATTTGGGAAAGTTATGCATTCCTCAAACTTAAAGAGTTAACATAATATGAGAATCACATACTTCTCTAATATCAAGTCATTTTGGTGTAAGTAAAATAGTTGCACAGCTACAAAGGTTCTGTTATTGGCCAAGAATGCATGAAACAGTTTCTAGATATATTAAAGGGTGTACCATGTGTGCTGAAAACAATCCCAATAATAGAAAACTAGGCTTGTACACTCCACTTCTAGTTCCTTCTCATCCTTAGGAAAGTGTTTCCATGGACTTTGTTGGGGGACTACCAAAATCTAGAAAAGGTCATGACTATTTATATGTTATTGTGGACAGGTTTAGCAAAACATGTATTTTAATACCTTGTAATAAGCAAATTAAAGCTACACAAACAGCAAAGTTGTTTTTTTAGCATGTATGGGTTCATTTTGGGTTACCCACTTCTATTGTATCTGATCGAGATTCCTGATTTGTTGGGAAGTTTTGGTCAAGTATATGGGAGTTAATGGACACCAGATTGAAGAAGAGCACAACATTTCGTCCACAAATAGATGTCCAAATAGAGGTGGTCAACAGGATAGTGCTCTAGTTGCTTAGAGGCTATTGCAACAAGCATCCCAAACTTTGGGATGAACATTTATGTTATGTGCAACATGCTTACAATCGTGCTAAACATTCTTCTACACAAAGATCTCCTTTTGAGACTTGTTATGGTTTTAAACCAAGGTCTCCCTTGAATTTTGTCTTCAGTAAAGACATAGTAGTTGATGGCCACAGTGATGTGGACAAAGCAACCATGTTCATTAAACATATCCAAGAAATTCACGAGGCAGTGTAGGAACAGCTGGAAAAGAGCCAAGCAAAGTACAAGGCAAGGCATGATAAGCATCAAATTGAGCATAGCTTCTGAGTTGGTGATCAAGGCTGGCTATACATCAACAAAGACATAATGCAAGGTGAAGGTAAGAAGTTGAAGCCAATAAGATATGGGCCTTTCAAGATACTTGAGAAAATTGGTGAGAATGCTTTTCACATTGATTTTCCAGCTTACATGCACATCTATTCAATAGTTAATGCAAAGAAATTGAGACTATATGAACCTACATTGATTGAAGATCCCGAAGAGAAAATTCAGATGCCTTATATTGATGATATGTTGCCTAAACATCTCAATGAGTTGCAGGAAGATACAGTTCTAGACAGGAAGGTGAGAACTACGTGTAGAGGGGATGTTGAGTACCTCAGAATCAGACTCAAAGGTTCAAAACCAAGCAGTGCACGATGGATAGGGATTGGGCAAGTGAGGAAGTTGTATCCTCACTTGATTGATGCTTAAAAGCCAAATTTTGGTGGTCCAAAAGCCTTTTTCAGTGGGAAGGCGTGATCCAAATGGATCCTAGAAAAACCTCTAAGTCTTCAAACATTCAAAACTATCGCAAAAGAATAACCTGTTAAAAAGTCGGATTACACTATCAGGAGGCAAAAACATGAAGAAATCAATGAAATAAGGCTTATCTGAGGCTTAAAACAACTTTTCATCAGAGCCGTCGGATCTGGCCAATCAACGGTCCAAATCCGATCGGCATATCGCAATTGGCGATGGCAAGTAGAGGCAATCCGGGGCTATCACATGACAGTTGCAATCGCAATCAGCATGGGTCAATGAGGACCGTCAATCAAGCACACAGATCAACAACCCAGGTTAACACGCAATATCGCAATCAACAAATACAGAGAAGCAATTACAAATGGCCCAAGGTATGTGCGATATACGATTGTGATCAATTGCATCGCAACATCGCATCAGAACATTACAATGGAGTGGGGCCAATATAAATATGATTTGTGATAGCCAGACCTGATGAAAATATAGATGATATTATATATATTTTGAGATTCGGAAAATAGGGTTTTCCTTTGTATTTTGAATTTTCGTTATAAACAAAATGCAAAGGAAAAAGCGTTGATGTGATGAAACCGGACCTGAAAGGGCTTATTAATGCTATTATATATGGTTTCAAATTCGATAAAGCCATTCTATGGTGGTTTTCAATTTTTTAACGTATTTCTAGATACAAAGGGAAATCACAATATAAGCGGGATTTCAGGCAGGCCAAAGGCAGTAAGTGGTTTGGGTCAGGCTCCACCCGATCCCATACACTAGCTGCCACATGTCCAGGCTAAGGAGAGGGAAAACCACCCTTATAGGATGATTAACCCCCGTATGAAAGAGTCACCTGAAATGAACCGCATTCATTGGATATGGATCTCCCAGATCAATGGTGGAGATGCAATGTCGATATACCGACGGACTTGATAAGAGTTATAAGGCAGAATTGATAACATTTCAAATCTGATAAACTGAAGTTTGGCAATTTTTCACACTTTTTAATGTATTTCTCTGTGAACATATAGAACGCTATTTCCAGGTATTTCAAAGGCCCGATGACCATTTCGTTACAGAACAGGTGACCACCATCCTTGAAAGTTTTTAGCAATGATTGCTAACACTCAGAGGGGGATCTAAGCGGACAGAGGTCGGGAAGCAAGAGATCTCGAGAAAGAGAAATGAATAGATAGTGCCAATTGGCTTTAAAGCCACAGACAGAGAACAAATAGAGGTAGGAAGTGCTGAGGTAGAGCAAAGATAGAGACAGAGAGTGATAGAGAGAGTTTGTGTACTCAAAGAGGCTTGAGGGGTTCGGGGAAAACTCTTGTTGTTGTATCTATTGTGTGTTGAGACTCAAATTGATCTCGTACTTTTGTAAAACTCTATTTTTGAAGGCATAGTAGAGAGGTCACCACTGAAGGCTAGACCAAGAGACGTAGCCCAGGAGTGTTGGGTGAACTCCTTATTAAACTTGTTTTGTTTATGTGTGTTGTCTATTATGTTCTTTAACTGCTTCATTGTCTATGTATTTCGCAATCTTATCGATCCATTGCACAAAGTAACATACGCAAATCCATGTACATGAGTTTGTAATACCTTAATAATTTTCTAAGATCTCATTATTAGATCATTTCCTCACTAATATTAGTTCTATCCTGCTTCTTAGGAGACCTATTGATAGATGAACAAACATCTCTATAAATGGTTTATAAGTGTACTCCTCGTGTTCCTTCGTGACTAGAGTAGTCCAAAATATGACTGACTGCTGGTTTCCTTTTTCATCCAACTTTCACAAGGAAAGGTTGATGTTGTCCCCCCTTAAAGTATAAGAACATGTAGACTAATACAGATGCATACTTGAATACCTCCTCAGTTGAAAATTTGATAAGTTGCTAATGAATTGACTCTACAAGAAATTGGCTAAAGTTAAATAGAATGGAGGGCTTAGAATCAGTAGAGAAAATGGACAAAAATCCTGTAATGGTCTCATCTACCCATTGATCAAAGTAGTAGACAAGGAGGTAGGAAAAAACTGTGATAATATGCTTTGCTCTCTCAGGGAAAATGGAGGGATATGGAGGATTTTTCTTTGGTAATGAATCATCTTGTGTCAAGAACATTTCAAGAGTTTGGGCCCTCTTGGAAAATTCTAGTTTCTGGTAGAGTTCAACTAGTGCTTCATAGGAAATGGGTTAGCATTATCTACTATGGGGGCTTGTATCACCTCGTCTATGGCTTGAGGAGTGATGATAAACATAATTTGTCCAGTAGGGGTAACGATGGCCCTTTGGTTTGGCAAATATGATGCATGACACTTTCTAAAAAAATCTTGGGTATTGTGGGTACGAGGAAAAATGTAATGAGGTAAGTTGGATTCCCACAGCTGGATGTCATTGGACTTGTCAATGTATTTGCCCTCAAGCCAAAAATACATCTCGAAGAGGTCAAGTTCACAGAGTGTCTCATGGATTTTATAGTCTCTATCAGCCATAGGAATGTGATGAAGATCTAAGGGAGGATAGATCAGAGGATTGAAAATTTCCTCTGGTCCTTTGTCCTTTGGAGGCATCTTGGCTAAGGCTAAGAATAGGAGTAAAAAATAGATGGGAGACTTGAATATGTAGATAGTAGTCAAGTTTTAAAGACAAGAACAGAAGTAATAGGCTAGAAATGATCGAGCAGAGAGTGTCACTGGCAGTTGAAAATGTCGAGATTGAGTCCACCAACCTGTAACAAATCAATAACAGTAACAATAAATGGATTTAGTAACCTTCTCACAAGTGGAAAGGAGGTATATATAATGAATTTGGTTATTTCGTTGAAGGTGCACAAGTCTATTGGGTTAGCAGATAATCCAATTGAATGATTAATTGTTTAATTGTGGAGGGAATGAATGTGCTTTTATGGAGTTAACAAATGGATGAGGTCTCAAAGGGTGAATGGCGAGAGCGCAACGGGTAGGAGATCGGTAGCAGGAGCGAGGGAATCAACTTTGTAGAGGGGGGGAGAGTGGTTAGTGGTTTCACTTGAGCGGAATCCGAAACACTATGTAACTGACATGTAGGGGCGGGTGTGGTTTAGTATACCGCCCATTTCAGACCCGTCCCCCCCCCCCACCCCCCAATGGGTAAATATCGGATGTTGAGGGGGGGCTAAATCGTATGCAGGTCGTCGGATGTGGGAATATGGGTGGAGATGGAGCATGATGTGACAAGAATTTAATCATGACATGACGAGACTTTTCTTGGTGGGATCGGGTATTAATAATGTAATGTGTTGGGAATATATGCGATATATGAGGGGTATATCGGCTTAGGGATAAGTGGGTGGAGGGAAATATGACCAAAGGGGGAATGATTTGGGATTTTAAACTTAGGGATAGGATTAATACCAAAGTTTCTTGATATATAAAACTGAGAGTAAACCCTTACTCCTCTTCCTTCTTCTTCTACACATGAGAACAATATTTGATAATTGACTTGTGGCACATTTAGACTAGCAGCATGTGCATTTATAAAAACATGAAATGAAGCCTTTCTTTTCTTTTTCCTTCCCTAGCATTTTATTTTCCTTTTTCCTTATTTATTTAAGGTAGCTAACACCTATCATTTTATTGATATGGATGCCTATAAAACATTAAATTGGCCTAACATTTTAACTTGTCTTTCTTTTGCATCCAAACCCTAACTTAACATTTTAAAATTATTTTGACTAATATACTAACTTATCAAAACCAGTTAATGTTACAACATTGACTCTAGCTAGGGACTACTTCCCCCTATGGGATGCAGAGAACAAGCATATCCAAGTGCCTTCTCCTTGAGCTATGGAGTCTTTACTCACACAAATACTCACTTGCAAATTTTTCAAAAATTGAATAAACTCTCAAGATATTTACAGATGATGAATGAATGAAAAATGAATATTGAATGTAATGTTTCAAGTATTTCCCATTGACTGGCAATGAGGAATAATCTCCTTCCAAATTCAGTAGGATGAATGTATTGTTCCCTTTGACTTCTACAATGTTGAATGGACCAAACCAAAGGTTGTCAAATTTTGCATGCTTACCTTTATCTTCTCTCCTTGTATCTCACCTAAGCACTAGGTCACCTTTCTTGAAATTTCTTTCTCTAGCCTTTATGTCAAATAGTTCTTTCATCTTGTTTTGGTATTTTCTTTGCTTATACTGAATTTCATCCCTGTCTTCATTCAACTTAATAATTTTATTAATCCTTCTTGAGAAATCATCTTTTTCTTCATAGGATTCCTGAAGGAATCTATAACAAGTAAAGCTAAATGAGGAGGAAAAAATGCTTCCTTGCCATAAACTAACTGGAAAGGAGACTTGCCTATTGATCTCTTAGGAGAAACTCTATTTTCCCAAATTGCATGGATTTGATGATTGTCCCAGCTCTTTTTATTGTCTTCAAGAGTATTCTTAATGACCTTAACTATGCTCTTGTTGGAGGACTCTGCTAGCCCATTACCATGTGGGTAGTAGGGTGTAGAGTGGTGTAAGAGGATTGAATACTTTTGATAGAAATCAATCATTTTAATGCTATTGAAAGCTATTGCATTATCTATAACAATTTGTTGAGGACATCTAAATATTGATAGGATGTTTTCTTCAATAAATTTAATTACAATAGTATCAGTTGCATTTTTAATAGGTATGGATTCTACCCATTTGGTGAAATAATTTGTAGCAGTTAAAATCCATCTGTGTTGATTACTCGATTGTGGATGAATTTCCCCTATAAAGTCCAATCTCGATTGTAGAAAAGGAGCATGGACAGATACTGGGACCAAACGAAGTGCTGACAGTTTCTATTTTCCTACAAATAATTGATATGGTTTTCAACTTTTTACTCTTGCTCCAACTTCTTTGATAAGTGTGGGCCAATAGGAACCTGCCTTTAAAATTTTCTAAGATGTTGCTCTCTAGGTATAGTGTCCACCACAAAACCATACATGGAACTGATCTATGATTCCCTCCAATTCATTTTCAGTTAAACAAGAATAAGGATATTAAGAGGGTCTTTCCAGTATAGATTAGCATTAATAGTGCAATATTTCACTGCTTTAAGCTTCAGGGCTTTGCACTGTTTCAACTTAAGATCAAGTGGACATTGAAAATCCCTAAGAAATTGCACAATATCAGAGTACCAATCATAGAGTATATATTTTTTATCTATGTGAACAAGAATGGCTTGATCTGAAGAAAGAGGTTCTTGTGGATTTTCCCCTTCTCTAAGAGGAGGAGGTTCTTATGGATTCTCCTCTAATATTAAGGAGGTTTCTTGTGGATTATCCCCTGATATTAAGGAAGGTTCTTGTGGATTCTCCCTTGATGACATTTCAGAAACTAGATTTATGCCCAATACTTCGCAATTGGATTCAACTAACAATTTGGCCGGGCCTTGGCCTTTCACTAGCTTTGTGGTTTTAATTTCAAGGTTGAATTCAGGGATTTTAGCAATCCATCTCCCTCTTCTTCCATCAGTAGTAGGTTGGGTCAAAACAGTTTTAACAACATGATTAGGGACATAAGTCGCAATGTGTGAATGCAAGACATAGGTTCTAAAGGCTTTGAGGGCTTGAATTAAGGCATAAGCTTTTTTTCAATAATATCATACCTAAGTTCAGCATCCCTCATAACTTTGGAAAAGAAGGCTATAGGCCAATCATCACCATTTGTGTTCTTCTATAAATGCACAATAGCTAAAGTTGTCTCGGATGCAAAAGAAAATATGTTAGAAGGTGAAGAATAATCATGGCTAGCTAATGTAAGGGCTTCAGATATAGCCTTTTTTATCTGATCAAAAGCATATCTAGCAAGAACTATCCATTTCACTTCATTTTTTTCTTCAGCATATCTGTTATATCTTTAACTATCTCAGCATAATTTGGGATGAACCTCCTGAGAAAATTGAACTTTCCAAGGATGGTTTGTACCTCTTTCTTGTTCTTTGGTAGAGATAGGGTCTGAATAACTGAAACTCTCTTTGGATCAATTATAAATCCTTCCTTGGAGATTATGTGCCCTATTAATTTCCCCTCCTTTACAACAAATAAGGATTTATCTGAATTGATGGATATGCCAAATTTCTTGCACCTGTCAAAAACCTTGCTCAAGTGTTTTAAATTATTTTCATTAGAAACAAAGAAAATAGTTAAATCATCTAAATAAATGACAGTAAACTCAGATGTTTTACCTACAAATGCTAGATACATGGCTTTTTGGAAAGTTGCTCCAGCATTGGTTAACCCAAAAGGTGTTTTGGCATACATAAATGTACCCCAAGTTGTGGTGAGAGAAGTTTTGTCTTGGTTAACTTGACTTACCATGATCTGGTTGTAACCAGAAAATCCATCTAGCATAGAAATATTGTTTTCACATGAAACTTTATGAAGTAGATGATCTATTTTGGGCAATGGATAATTATCCTTTAAAGATGATTTGTTCAGATTTCAGAAGCCTACACATAGCCTAATCTCACCATTTTTCTTTCTGATAGGAACTAGGTCGGCTACCCCATTAGAATACCTTAAAGGCATAATGATATGAGCGTCAAGTAATTTTTTGAGTTCTTTCTGAATGGTTGGAAGTAGTATGGGCTTGATTCTTCTTAATTTTTGCTGAAAGGGTTTTACTTCTAGTTTCAGAGGAATCTTATGCTCAATCAAAGATGTATCATAAGTTTTTAACTCATTATAAGACCAAGAAAAAACATCTTTTTAATTTCCAAGAAGATTCAAGTATTTGATTTTTACATCAGAAGGTAAGGTTGATGACAATTTAATATTTCTCACATCATCCAATGTCCCAATATTGCATTCTTCGACTTCTTCTTCAGGTGGGTTAAACAAGGGATTTTTAGAGACATTATTATTATCAAATCGTTTTTCCAATGGAACAAATCCTTTAGGAATAAAATTATTAGATAATTGGATGATGTCATGATCAAGAATTTTAGGTCTAAATTAAGTTTCTGGATTTTCTTGATTTAATTCTTGAATATCGTTTTGATCTCCTTCAATTTTCATATTTGAGAATTCATCAATGACTTGAAGAAAATATTCTAATTGTTCATCATCTTCAAAAATCTACCAGTGTTTAAGGTTATTAGGAATTGATGGTCTATACTTGATTTGAATTTGGTATTCTAACAATACTGGCTAAGGGATTTTGAAAGATCTTGCTAATATAGCTAGTGAAAGATCTTGTTGATATAGCTAGTGAGTCATCATGCATATTTTCATCTCTAAGAATAGAAATTATGTTAAATCATTGAAAGAAATTTTCAATTGTGTCCCAAGCTTCATTTCTATAAGACCTAACCCTTCAGTGTTTCATTTGGCAAATATTTCTAACCTGGTCCACTATAAGCTTAGAATCAGAAAAGACACTCAAGTTTTGAACCTTTGAACTTCTGGCTAGCTCAAGACCAAGAAGAAAAGTGTCATACTCAACCACATTATTGGTGACCTCAAATTCATGTTTACATGAATAAGTTATGTTTTCTTTATTTGGTGAGATTAAAACAATTCTTGCTCCTACTCCTTTTGAAAAAGAGCCATCAAAATAAAGTTTCCAGATATCTTATTCTACAACTTTAGGCTGGGAAACTATATTCTCAATGGAAAGTTGAGTGTTTAATGCATTTTGTGAAGATAACTGAAAGCAACTGAAATCCTAGTCTACTACATAGATTGGTTGTTTTTTTGCTTGATCAAACCTACAAATAGTATGAAGGAATCTGACTTCCCTATATAACCTTAAATTCTCACCTCCGTAGACTGGGATAGTAGCAAAAGACATGTCCATCTGAAGTGATCCTCCAAGTTTAGCACAACATGATCTAGATAGAAGCATTCCAAACTTGGCAGGAATATCAGTGACAACTATGTCTAAAACTATACTCTCGATCGATATTTGAGTTAAGGTCACAACTAGGCATTTAATCAATCCTAGGCATGGTACTTTCTTTGAATCAAAGTTGTAAAGGTCATGATAAGAATGGGTAGCTTGTAACTAAAGATGATCCATAATTACCTTTGGCATAAGGTTATGAGAAGCTATAGAATCCAACATACAGTTATACAAAAGAAAGTCATGAGCGTTTAAAGTTACATAAAATGGTGGAATAATTTCATCGATCATATCAGAATTAGGGCCAAATACAGTAGAGGACTTTTCATCTTGCAAACTTAATAACATCTCATTTAGCATCTACACTAGAATATTGTATCCATTAGACACAAGATTTTTGTAACTAGGATTTTTGGAATGTTTAGCTAAAGGTATAGGAATCTTGACCCTTTCCAATTCCTTCTCAATATTAAAAGTTGTCAAAAAAGTCTTTTCAGATGAAAAGGTTTTAGTGGATGACTCTGCAGTCTGAGGTGTTGGAGTTTTCATTTGAATGGTTTTCATTGTAGGTTCAATTATGGTGGTACATTTTGGAGGTCTACCAGGACCTGATCTAGGCCTTAGATCATACCTTTTATTAAATTTTGCAATTAAAAATTCATAGAATGCTAAGTATTTTGAAAGCTGAGCATCTCCTGGTTCTAGTTTAAAAGACTGAGGTGAAGGAACTATTGCCATTTGTGTTGATGAAGAATCAATATTATTGATATCTTTAGTAATTAAAGGGCCTGTATCCTGTGGTTGTTGATCATCAATGAACAAAGGTTGTTGAATGCTTTGATGAGAACCTGGTCTTTGAAGAATATGCATTTGAGGAGTTCTTCAAAATTGAGTTTGAGCTTGAGGTCTAACAACAGTTTGTTGAACATCTATGGGTTGTGTTTCAATTTTCGAAATCCTATTAGAAAGATTTCTAAGTAAATAAGTAATTTCATCAATTTTTTTATCTTCAAGTTTAGATTTGGAAGAGGATGAATCATCAATCTTATATTTTAGTTTTCTTTCTTCTTTCTTTGCTTTAGCTTTGAGTTTGTCAAAAGTTTACCTATTGACTTCTACCTCTATAGCATTTGTCTGCATGTCTTCTAAAGTATTAGAAACCCTTTCCCTTAGCATGACTACAAAGTCATCATCAAATGCTTTAGAAAATATGACCTTTACAGCTGCTACTGGTGGTTTACAATCAGCAGGCATTTTATGATAGATTTTGTTAAACGTTTTGATGAATTCAGCAATTGGTTCACTAAGATTTCTCTTGAATTCTTCAAATTCAGTGAGAAAGTAAATATATATTTCTTTACCCCCCATTGGTTTTTAAAGATAGTGATGAGCTCATTCCATGTTCTGATAGAGTCAACTCTAAGTTATTTGAACCAGATCCTAACATTTCCTTCTAAAGATTGTAAAAATAACCTCATATAAACATTTTCCTCTTCTATGTTCATACTTTCAGCAAAATCTACGAAAGTTGATACATGATCTTCTGCTGAGGGACTTGTTTCTCCATTAAATTTGGGCAGATGTTTTAGATAACCACCAGGAAAATTTCAAAGTTTACACGGAGAACTAGAGCAACATACCTTTCTTGCACAATGGGTCAAAAAGCCACTATAGCAGGAGGAGTATGGGGTGACTGAGTGGATGATGATGAAGAAGAGGAGGATGATGAAGATTTAAGAGATGAAGATGAATCCGTAGGGGTATTAGTATGTGGAGGAGAGGGAGGAGACATTTTGAGGATCTAAAATGGGTTTTAATAACCAACTTATGAACTCCTGGTGGAAAGTCTTCCTTATTATCAGAAAAAGGATTCGAATAGACAGAAAATGTGTCTTCAAGATTAGTAGAGGTTGATGGAATAAAATAAGGAGTTGGAGTAATATAATCTTGAGGCTTCAATTCAGGTAAATGTAAACCCAATTCTTCCTCAGATGAAGGTGATTTGATAGGAATGGTTGGGACTTGATATGACTCAAATGGTTGTATTTAAAAGGCTGATTAAAGATCTACTGCTCTAGAATGGAGTTCAAAAACCCTAGGAGGTAGTTTAGTCCAATCAATATGGGATGGTACAGCTAAAAAATGATCTACAACTGAGATGTCTTCAGGGTGTAAAGCTGTATAAGAAGAACTTGTTCTACATCTTCTTCTTGAAGAGGCTCCCCTAATAATTCTTTCTAGGTCTGGTAGAGGGCTAACAATATCAGAAGGAAAACATGATCTAGTGTGCTTAAAAGGAGCTAGCTTTGACTAGTGGAATCGTTAGGTGAAATATTTTGACCTATATCCTTATCCTTTATTCACCTTAAAGGAAAGGGAGAATCGTTGCCCCAGGGAAAATTTAGCTTTCAATTCTTTGCTCCCCGGCAACGACACCAATCTAATGTTGTCCTTTGAGATAACCAATGGTCAATTGGTTATGCCAAAGCATCTATATTGTTTTGTTGATTTTAATGATTTGGATGACTAGTGAATTGTTTATAAACAGGTGTTTTAAACTTATAAAGATTCTTAATAAAACAAAAGGTTGTTCTTTACATACACATGATTATTTCTATTTTAAGTGGATGGATAAAAAGAATGTGTAGATGTATAAATGATTTAATATTCAAACTGAGTATTTAATCATTTATAAGAAGAAATCAAGAAATAGTGTTTCCTTAATCAACAAATATAATTAAACTATTACATAAATATAGTGCAATTTAAGTTCAAAGAGGAATTTACTATAGCAGCTAGTTCTACAAATTAATCTTTTATTTAAATGCAACTTCACAGCAGATTCAAAATGAAACTTATATTCAATTAAATTTTAAATTGGATAACTATAAAAGATTTAAGTATATGAAAAATATGTAATCAAAAACAAGATGAAAGCAACTCACTGAGAGACAAACCATATGAGGCAAATCTAGAATCTTTTATTATGTCAAAAATGTTCCAGCTTAGTACAATTCTGTGTGATAACTAGTTCAAGGGTTCAACCCTGAATACTTTGACAGAACAAAGTATTTAAACAAAATTACAAAAATATTACAATAAATACCTGAGTGACACGACATTCTATTATTAATTATAGCTAACATAAATAGAAGTACTTTGATCAAAAGGAATGAATGTAAACATCTGGCCCTGTTATGAAGGAGAGCAGTTGTTGAGTAGCCATCATTCGGGTGCTGCGCTGGTGAAGCTGACGTGTCCTTTAATCCTGAAATTCACACAACTTTTCCCACCTTTCTTCATCTAGAACAACTATCTTGGTTACCTTGAGGTAGATGAAATCTACCTCAGTATACCAAGAAAAAGTGGGTTCAATTGTGAAAATATGTTTTATCTCATGTTCAATAAAACTTATGTTCTTGATGGCTTCATAAAATGCTCTACCTATCTAGAACCTTTCATATTGGAGGAATTAGTTATATCCCTGGCAATGTCCTGAAGCTTCTTCATGTATTCTTCCCTGGTCATTAATTTATCATTGATTACAAACAGTGAAGGCAGACCCTTTTGGTTCAATGCATCAATCTTGGTGAAAAAGCTGTTAACTGCCACCTCTAGAGCATGACACTTCTCTACCAGTTGTACAACTAAGTTCTTCTTGGTTAGAGCTTTCTTCACCTCCAAGATAGTTTCTATTCTATCATCCACTCCTAGATCATCTAGCTCATACATGTTTTTAGAATTAAGGAACTTTATTATGTTGTTAGTTGAAGCAGGGATTTCTCCCGTTTGAGCATTGATATTGGCAATGGCCTGCTTTGCTTTCTCCATGAGTTCCTTTTGCTAAAAAATAATCTGAATACATGGCCATATTTCATCTATCTCTTCATTAAAATTATTCCAGATGATTTCTTTAACATGACACAATGTAGAGACAATAGAAGATTTGGCTGCTGACTTTTTCCATACCTCTATCTGATTTTGAGCTCTCTGAAGCTCTGCTACATGAAAAATCTCAGATTTCTGGGGATGATCCTCTAGAAGTTTCACTTGGTCCTGTAGCTTTTTGATCTCTTCATTCTAGAGAGACATGTTTTGTACTGCATTGGCCAACTCATATGCAGCATCTCCTGTACTTGTTGTAGCAAATATGGTTGTAGGAATGGATGTGATACGAAGTGCTTCCAAATGGACAAAAATATTTTTAGCAGCTTTCTCCATTTATTAAATTAGCTTCTCCATCTATGTCTCCATTTGTTTGAGTTGTGTTGTTTGCTCAATGATGAGCTTCATCATATCTTCCTTTTGAGTCTCTGTTTCTTCAATATCCTTGGCTAGAGGATCTTCTGTAGCTGGCAGTTTTAGCTATTTCCTTAATGTTGCTATGTCCAAATTCTTTTTCTTCATAAGTTCCTCTGCAATGTTGATGTTTGAAGCATCATAACCCATTTTTATTACCAAGTCCTCAAGGGTTTTAATCCCGGTGACTTTAGCAAGCGCAAAGACTTTCTCCATCTTCAGTTGTGATTGGACATTTGCTAAGGTAACTTGCAGTTTTGATAAAGTCATGGTAGTGTTAGTGACAATTGAAAATATCATTTCTCCAGTCTGCTTATGCATCTCCATTTGGTCAATGGGATGTATATCCTTTAAATCAAACTCAAAAGTTGTCTTCTTGTAGTCTGACGTTGCCTTGGACTGGAGAACTTGTGCTTGGAGGAATGCCATTTGCATCTTTCCTTTTTCTGAAACAAAGTTTGATAACAGCCTGCTTTGAGCACCAGAAGTCTACTTCCAGAACTGGTTGTAGGTGTTAATCTTCAAGGCTTCATTTTTGACTTTTATCTCCTTGAAGATATCCATTATACTCTTCTTTGTTTTCCCTGAAGTAGATGTGTCTATCTGCATAATTTGTTGTTGCTCTTGTGAATTTGTGGAGGTGGTGGGAGACTATTTGGTCTGATCAACCACTAATGAGGAAACAAGTGGTGCATTAGTGGTGATAATGGTTTGCTACTCTGAGTCCTTACTAAGGCTTAGTCTGGAACTAAGCTTGGCCTTATTTCTGTACATTATCTTAAATCCTTCACTTAAAATGTCAGTCCCTAAAGGGGACTCTTCCTCTTGGCTTCTCTTAGCTATTTTCTCCTGCATGGTAGGAGTTTGCACTGTAAACGATGATACATGTTGTTCTTATACCTCCTGTAGTGCATTCTCAACCCATTCTAACTGATTCTTGTACTCCTCTATATCTTGCTTGGATGTGTGAAAGTAAGAAGTAGACTTGGTTTCTACTCTTAACTCAGAAATGATCCCTAATAGATCATAAGACTAAGTAAAGCTAAGGTTGAGCTACATTTCCTTCAAGAGCTTATCTACTTCTTCCCATGCTTCCCTACTATTGCAAATGAAGGGGTCAATCTGTGTTTTGATTTTAAAATGGGACCTCTTCTTGGAAGCAAAAAAGTGGATTTCATCCATATTGATCATCTGCATTATGTACTCTAGAGAAAAAATCCTCATTGGGAGGAATTTGGGTAGCCTGTAAGGTGGGAGTTCACATCCAAATATTATTAATTCCATATAGTTCTTGTAGAGGTACTAGTCCCCTGTCTGAACTTGATCTGACAGCTGCAACATCCTTTTAATTTCCTCACTGGTCCTTAGTTCTATCCTGTTGCTTAGGAGACCTATTGCTGGATGAACAAACATCTATGTAAATTGTTTATAAGTGTACTCCTTTTATTCCTTCATGACCAAAGTAGTCCAAAATATGACTAACTATTAGTTTCCTTTTCCATCCTGCTTTTGCAAGGAAACGTTGATGTTGTCCCCCTAAAAGTATAAGAACATGTATACTAACATAGAGGCATACTTGAATACCTCCTTAGTTGGAAAAAAGATAACATGCTGATGAATTGACTCTACAAGAAATTGGTTGAAGTTAAATACAATGGAGGGCTTGAATCAACAAAAAAATGGACAAAAATCCTATAATGGCCTCATCTACCCATTGATCAGAGTAGTAGCCAAGGAGGTAGGAAACAACTGTGATAATCTGCTTGGCTCTCTCAATGAAAATGGAGGAGGGATAAGGAGGGATTTTTTTTGTTAATGAAGCACCTTGTGTCAAGAACAACTGAAGTGTTTGGGCCCTCTTGGAAAAGTCTAGTTTATGATATAGTTCAACCATTGCTTCATAGGAAAATGGGGTAGCATTCTCTACTGTGGGGGCTTGCTTCATCTGGTCTATGGGCTGAGGAGTGATGGTAAACATAATTTGTCCAGTAGGGGTAACAGTGGCCCTTTGGCTTGGCAAATATGATGCATGACACTTTCTAACAAAATTTGGGGTACTGTGGGTACGAGGAAAAATGTAATGAGGTAAGCTGGATTCCCACAACTAGATGTCATCAGATTTGTCAACGTATTTTTCCTTAAGGCAGCAATACATCTCGAAGAGGTCAAGTTCACAGAGTGTCTCATGGATTTTATATTTTCTGTCAGCCATAGGAACATGATGAAGATCTACGAGAGGATAGATCAAAGGATTGACAATTTCCTCTGGTCCTTTGTCCTTTGGAGGAATCTTGGCTAAGGCTAAAAACAGGAGTAAAAACTAGATGGGAGGCTTGAATATGGAGATAGTAGTCAAGTTTTGGAGACAAGAATAGAGGTAATACACTGGAAATTATTGAGCAGAGAGTGTCACCAATAGTTGAAAATGTCAGGATTGAGTCCAGTAACCTGTAACAAATCAATAATAGTAACAGTAATTAGATTCAGTAACCTGCTCACAAGTGGAAAGGAGGTTTATATAATGAATTAGGTTTTTTCATTGAATGAGCACAAGTTCGTTGGGTTAATGACTAAGCCAATTGAATGCTTAATGGTTAAATTATGGAGGGAATGAATGTGATTTGATGTAGTTAATGGATGGATGAGGTGGCAGAGGGTGAATGGAGGGAGTGCAATGGGTAGGAGAGTGGTATCAAGAGCAAGGGAATCATCTTTTTGGAGGGGGGGAGAGTGGTTAGTGGTTTCACTCGAGGGGGGCCTAAAACGCTATGGAGCTGACACATAGGGGCAGGCGCGGTTTCGTATACTGCACATTTCAAACCGGCCACCTCCAACAGTAGATCTTGGATGGTAAGGGAGGGCCGGAATCGTATGCAGGTTGTCAAATGTGGGAAGATGGGCAGAGATGGAGCGTGATGTGACAGGAACTTAATCGTGATGTGACAGGACTTTTATTGGTGGGGTCGGGTATTAATACTATAATGCATTTGGAATATATGCGATATATGAGGGGTATATTGACTTAGGGATAAGTGGGTGGAGGGAAATATGAGTGGAGGGGGAATGATTTCGGATTTTAAACTTAGGGATAGGATTAATACCAAAATTTCTTGATATATAAAACCTTAGAGTAAAACCTTACTCCTTTGCCTTCTTCTTCTGCACATGAGAACAATATTTGATAATTGACTTGTGGCGCATTTAGACTAGCAGCCTATGCATTTATAAAAACATGAAATGAAACCTTTCTTTTCTTTTTGCTTCCCTAGCATTTTATTTTCCTTTTGCCTTCTTTATTTAGGGAAGATAACACCTATCATTTTATTGATATGGATGCCTATAAAACATTAAATTGGCCTAACATTTTAACTTTTCTTTCTTTTGCATCCATATCCTAACCTAACATTTTAAAATTATTTTGACTAATATACTAACTTATCAAAACCAGATAATGTTACAACAGGTACCAAGAGTTCAGTCCAAGGAAAGAGGGGAGAAAGCAAGAATTTCTTCCATATCAAAATCAAAAGACAAGAAGTATAAAGTTAAATGTTGGTACTGCAACAAAATAGGGAATCCCAAGAAAGATTGTTGGAAAACAAAGGAGTGCGTTGAAAACCCAAAGAAGGAAGAAAATCAAGTTGATTCAGGTACGATTGATGAAGTTTTATCTGCTGAATTATGTATGGTAGATGAAGCTTTGTCTGTTTGCTATGTTTCCTAGAATTATGAAAATTGGTTGTTAGATTCTGGAACTTCTCATCACATGAGTCCACATAGAAATTTGTTCACTTCATATGAAGTTGTGAATGGTAGTTTTGTGTTTATGGAAAATAATGTATCTTATCAGACTATTGGGATGGGAAATGTCAAAATTAAAATCTATGATGTTACAGTTAGAACATTAACTGATGTTAGACATGTACCTAAGTTGAGAAAAAATTTGTTTTCTTTGGGAGTATTAGACTCAGAAGGTTATAAATATACAAGTCAAAATGGAATGTTGAAAGTTTCAAATGGCACTCTATTTATTATGAAGGCAGAGAAGATCAGAAAACTCTATAGAGTTAAAGGAAGTACTCAGGTGAGTAAGGCGACATTGTATCTAAGAAGGCAGAAGAAGATACTAACCTATGGCATCAGAGATTGGGTCACATGAGCAAGAGGGGTCTTTAGGTACTGATGAATTGCAAATTTCTTCCTAATTTGAAATCCTTGAGGTTGGACTTTTGTAAACATTGTGTATATGGAAAACAATGTAAAAAGAAGTTTAAAACTAGAAGTCATAATAGTAAAGAAATTTTGGACTATATTCATTCTGATCCTTGGGAACCATATCATATTGTATCTTATGGAGGTGCATTATAGTTCTTAAAATGTATTGATGGTTTCTCTAGGAAAGTTTGAGTCTATATGTTGAAAAGAAAAGTTGATTTATTTAATGTTTTTTAAACAATTTAAAGCTATGGTGGAAAATAAAATAGGTAAATCAATTAAATGTATAAGAACTGACAATGGCGGTGAATTTACTTCCACAAAATTTGAACAATATTGCAAGGATGAAGGAATTGTTAGACATAAAATTGTTGTTTATACTCATTAGCAACATGGTGTTATTTAACATTTAAATTAGACTCTTATGGAAAGAGTTGGAAGCATGATCAACAATGCTAACTTGCATAAGGAGTTATGGGAAGAAGCAGTATCTATTGCTTGTTATTTGGTAAATAGATCACCTTCAGTTTCCATTAATTATAAAATTCTTGAAGAAGTTTGGTCAGGTCAGTATTGTGATTATTCACATTTAAGTTTTTTGTTGTTGTGATTCTTATGGTCTTATTCTAAAGAATCAGTATTCAAATTTAGATCTGAAAGTAAAATGTTATGTCTTTGTTGGGTATGATTATGCAGTGAAAGGATACAGGTTCTGAGATCCTTCTTCACATAAGATAGTCATTAGTACACATGTAACATTTGATGAATGTTCTCTTCTAAAATTACATGTTGTAAAAGTTGAACATGAACAAGTATTGCCGAATCAACAAATTCAGTTGGAGACTAAATATTTTCCAAATTGGCAAAAGGAAGGAGAGACTTTTGAAGAAAAATGTGAAGATGATGCAAAAGAAACTGTATAAGTTCAATAACCAATCACTCTAAGGAGATCTATAAGGGAAAGAAGAACACCCAAAAGGTATGAAGATGTTGCTTCATTTATTTCATTGATTATTGAAGATGGATAACCTTCTTGTTATCATTAAGAAGTGGATGATGTAGATAGAAAAAAATGGAAAGAGGATATGGACAAAGAAATGGCTTCCCTAGCCAAGAACAAAACATGGGATCATGTAGAAATTCCTAAAGGGAGAAGTGTTGTTAGATGCAAATGGGTCTTGAAATTGAAGTGAAACATTGATGGAAGTATTGAAAGGTATAAGGCGAGGTTGGTAGCAAAAGGGTATTCTGAGATTGAAGGTATTGACTTTCATGCGATTTTTCCACCAGTAGTAAAACTTGTTTCTATTCATACCGTGTTAGCACTAACTGCATTACTTGACCTTGAGTTAGAATAGTTAGATGTTAAAACAAATTTTCTTCATGGAGATTTGGATGAAGATATGTATATGGAACAACCAAAACATTTTGTACAAGGTCGCAATAGAAGATTAGTTTGCAAGCTCAGTAAATCATTGTATGGCTTGATGCAGTCGTTGAGGCAATGGTACAAGAATTTTTACTCCTTCATGGTAAGCCAGAACTTTACTAGAAGTGAGTATGATCATTTTGTGCACTTTAAAGGTTTCAATGGCATATTCATTATCTTGGTATTGTATGTTGACAATATGCTTATTGTGAGAAAAATCATGGCAGAGATCAACAAGTTAAAGGCTCATCTTTCTAGGATGTTTGATATGAAGGATATTCAAGCAGTAAAACATATATTGGGCATGGAGATACACAGAGATAGGAAAAATGGAAATATTTGATTATCACAACAAAAGTATGTAGAGAAGGTACTTGAAAAGTTTGGTATGAACAATGTGAAACCCGTTAATGTTCCATTAGCTTCCCATTTTCACCTTTCTTCGCTTTTGAGTCCTACAACTGATGAATAAAAGAAGTAAATGTCACCTGTATCATATGCAAATGCAGTAGGAAACTTAACGTATGAGATGGTATCTACAAGACCTGACATTTCACATGCAGTTGGAATTGTGAGCAAGTTCATGGAAAATCCAGGAGAATAACATTGGCAAACAATGAAATGGGTGCTTTGGTATTAAGAGGCACAAGTGACCATTTTGTCATCTTTAATGGTAGTGAAGGTTCAGTCTGCGGATATGTGGATGTTGATTATGCAGGTGATTTGGACAAGAGGAGATCTACTAAATGATATGTCTTTACTCTTGCAGGTGAAGAAATTAGCTGGATGTCAAAGCTTCAAGAAATAGTTGCTTTGTCTACTACTGAAGCAGAGCATATAATTGCTTCATATGCTTGTAAAGAGGCAATCTAGTTGAAATGTCTACTTGATGAGATTGGAAGGATGCAGGAGAAAATGAATGTATTATGTGACAGTGAGAGTGTTATTCATTCAGCTACAAATCTATCTTATCATAGCAAGACTAAGCACATTGATGTGAGGTACCATTTTGTAAGACATGTGACCGATGGCAGGAAAGTAGCTCTCAAGAAGGTCCATACACAGGAGAATCATGCAGGCATATTCATGAAGCCAGTTTCAGTAGAGAACCTACAATGGTGTTTGTCTTCTCTTGGCTTGCATAAAAGATGATGAATGGGCATGGGAAAAGTATTAGGAAAATTGTTTTCAAGGTGAATATTGTTAAAAAATGACAACAATTAATGTAAATGATATAATTATCTGGGTAAATCTATCTTAATGTTCAGTCAATTTTATAAAGAAAGGAATTTATGTAAATAAGTAGCTCATATTTATTGGTGATTGCTCGAGAGGATGGTTGTAACTTGGAGAATCATTTTTTGAGCAATAAGAATTCCAATCCCTTGCCCCGTGGAGGTTTCCTTGACACACTATCATGGTTTTACCACATAATTCCTTGTGTTAACATGTGTGATTTCAATTTCTCATTTTATGCATTTTTTTTGTTTAAGTGTTAATAACTCAAGAATACCAATAGTGGGAACACTATTTTTTTCTCTCCAAAAATAAGGATAACTCTCAGGAGTTGAATGAAATGTCAAAATTGTGCAGCAAATCACTAGAAAAGAAACTGAACCTCTTCAGAGAAAATAGTAGAACAATATCTCCTCAATTTGTTGGAATCTAAAAATTGTGCACAATGGCTACCAATCTATTATGAAACCATCTCAAGAAAAGATAGAAAAGATAGATCAACGCCGTAGAATTTATCCTCTTCGAGGGGGAAACCTCCTTTAAATTACATAAATGAACAATTCTTGGATGATACAAATGACAAAACCTCCTTTCTATATATAGGAGTCTAAGGAGTCACTATATAACCCAACCGACCTAACAATAATAATATAAAGCCACAAAAATAACAATAGAGGGATTCTATGGGGCACAGTAATAACAATATGGGGATAATAGGGGCACAACAATTAATAAGGGGTACAATTGCAATAGTAATGGGGTAATCACTAGTATTATAGGGACCCAACACAATCGTAAAATCCATAGATTGAATCCAAGGTTCTTTTTAGTACTTTACAAGATACTCCTTCATAATATTGGTCAGTACATGGAATTATGCTTCAGTGTTTTCCTATAATGTGTAAATACATCTAAACATGGCATCAAAACATTGTTCATATTGTTCACATTACATATGTTTCGTTCAATTCAGTGTGGTGCAAATCCCAGGAAGAAATTCAGTTTTACCATATTTTAATATGATTAATTAAATTTAATATTAACATAATAATCTAAAATATTAAACTAAACTATAATTATATAATATTATTTGATTATATGTAATTAAATTAAATATTAATATAATAATCTTAAAATATAAAAAAAGTATATTAAAATATAAATATAAAATAAATAAGCCCCAAGGGTTAGTCAATTGGTCAAATAAGTGCCTCACCATTCGGGAGGTCACATGGTTCAATTCTCCTTGAAGCCCTTGGGGTTAGGCCTAGCTATTGGTTGTGGGGCTTGATACCTTGATCAAGCTCAGATATTCGTGGATATACGGCACCCAATAACTACAGGTGTTCTTGAACCAAATATTATTATTATTATTATTATTATTATGATAATTTAATTAAATTTATATTAAATATTATTCAAAATAAATTATTTAAATTAGTAAATTTCAATTAGCATTAGATTTAAAACAATTTATAGTTTAGTGATCATAAGGAAATAAAATTTAATTAAAAATTCCAAATAAATAAAATAAAAAATCTTATAATTTATCCACTCAAGAATTGGTCTCCAATCTCTTAAAAATAAGTGTCACATATAGTGCATATTGTGTAGTCATTATACATCATGCATACACATATAAATAGATTGTCTCCAAAATATTATCAAAATATACTATAAGTGCAATGAAAGAGTTGGAATTATTTTTATTACATTATTAAAAGAATTGTTTTTTATTAAATTAAAATATATTTTATTTTGGATTATAAGTGCTCATAGGTATTTAATTTCTTTTTATTTTAAAAATTTTAAATATAAGAGATTTAATCTCATTTGGTCTTTGGTAAATTCGAAGTGTGGATGGATCTAAGTTGTCTTAATTTCTTCTTTTAAATAGGCTATATTCCATAGGAATACCATCTGTCAATATCATGGGTTCTCAAAAACCACTAATAACTTGACCAAGTCAAGTTTACCTTATTATTTTACTTTAAGTTGTTTTTGTTTTAAAGTAGAGCTATTTTTCAATTTTTTATTTAGTTTTTAACCAAGTAAAAATGTTTGACATAAAGTTATTATTACTTTTATTTTTATTAATAATATAATTAATAATTTTATTATTTTATTTTATTTTTATTTGACCAAGTAAAATGTTCATAACAACACAACATCTCTTCCATAGCCTCTAGGTGCAATAATATTTATGGAAAAATAGGCAATTATTATTTCACAAATAAATTACGGAAAATATTCCATATTTTGAAAAGTTACGTACCTTTATTATTAGTTGCTAGATGTGAGTTGAATACTCTTTCTAGTTGTTGTGTGCATGCTCCATGGATGATGATTGTCATGCATGAATGTTCCCTCAAGTTTATGATTTCCTTGTCATTTAAATGAAAGTGTGCCTATTTTTGCATGAGATGAGGGAAGTTTGGAAAGAGCATATAGAAATTCAAGTAGAAGTTGAGGGTAATTTGTTTCAATACCTATAATATATCATGCAATTTCATTAGGGAGTACTCCTAACACATAGATTAAGGCATTTCAATAGGGAGCACTCGTAACACATATTAAACAAGGTATCCTACTTTTGAGGGTAGACATCAATATTGAATATGATGTCCTACATGTGCATGTGAGAGAATATGAAATACACCACCAAAAATATTCCTTGAAGCAATTTAAAGATATTAATAGTAATCCTTGTAAAGGTACTTGATATCTTTGATGATCCTAATAAAGTTATTTGGGGTACATGCAAATCTTAAAGGCACAAAAATACATTCACATACTTTTGTTGAAAGTGTTGATGGGGAAAAATAACCATAGAAAATCTAATGGAGTTTTCCCCAAGTTAAGTTGTGATTAGCCATCTCTTAGTTTGGGATAGGAGGCACATCCAATATTTTGGTCCCATCATTAATAGATGAAAGAGATATAAATTTCAAATATTAAAATCCTAGATGCAATCCTATGTCTAACAAGAGGATGTAATTCTATACTAAAGAAAATACTATTTAACTTTGATCTTTCTCACAGTATGAAGAAGAATCATTATTATTCATTAACTTTATCAATTTATCTTCTTCATCTAATTGTGAAAAAGTATAAACAGGTTGAAAATAATCAAAGTCTTCATTATCTCATCTATCCAAATCTCACTTTCTATTTCAGTTATTTTTTTTGCATGATGATACAAGGTAAACTTCTTAGTGGAATTTCCATCAGAGATATACTTATCACCAGATCTAAAACTTATGAATGCATCAATTATAGCTAGCCAAGGTCTACCAAGGATCAATGGATGGCCAACTAAATTATTCTTGGGAGTTAAAATCATGAAATACATAGAATATTCCCAAGAATCTAGAGAATTGGACACATCTTCTAATACTCCATCCAGTTTGATAACAGATCGATCTATTGAATGTAATAATGTAGGAGTATATTGAAGATTAGGAAGCTTCAATTGTTTCATTTTTTGTTTACTCATGATATTAATGGATGCTCCTAGATCAATTAAATTATTTGGAATCTCAACACCACTGATATGGATTTTCACAATAGGACTACCTAGATCTAAATATTTTTGAACAAAAGGTTTTCCCATCATGATGTCAGCGATTTTTCCTACCAATTGGATCTTTTGGATAAATTTTAATTTTCTTCATGGTTTTCTAATGCATAACTCCTTGATAGTTTTTGAAAATATTGGTGTTTCCTTTATAGCCTATCATAAAGGAATTTTAATGTAAATATTCCTAAGTTCATCTAACATATCATAATCTGGTAAAACAAGTTTCCTCTCTATTCCTTTATCAATTTTAAGCCTTTCAGGAAAAGGTGGAACTTGAAAAGAAATAAAAGGTTGTTCTACTACAGGAACTGTAGGAGCTTGCTTTATTTGTTCATCCTTTGATAATATAGGAAAATCTTCCTTTAGAGGAATGCTTTCTTGATCAAGATTTGCATCGTTCCTAGGAAATTCATTCTTTTTAGATTTTTGGATGAAAATTGTTGGTGACTTCTTTGGTAAAACCCTACCAGATCTAATTTGAACATCATTTCGACCTAATGGTGTAGTCATACATAGCTTGAAAATTTTTTCCTTTGACACCTGACCTGACGGTCATTATCTTTCCCGATCAAACAAACTACACGACGATCCTCCATCGTCGATCTTCCTCCATCATATCCGACAGTTGACGTTGATTTCGAGTGAGCAACGTGCACGAGGATTAACTGCCTGAAAACTGGTTTCCTCTCTCCTCCTCGCTACTACGTGTCCTCCACTGAATGGAATCAGATCCAAATGGAAAATGCCACTTACAGTACTTCTTCCACTCGAAATCCATTTTTGTTGTTGCGAAACCACTTCTTCGTGTATTAACATTCACGCTCTTCTACCATTGTTGTCTGCTGATCTATGAGATCTGATAGCTCCCATTCCTTTCTGCCTCATCGTTGATATTCTACTATTTGATGGATTTATTCCTTTCTCAAGCTTTCCTCTGCCACACTCCGTTAACACACGACACAACAATTACATCGATATTGTTGGATCACCATCGATCCTACACTGATCAATGGTCGATCAAACCTACAACACTAGACATTCAGACACTTTATATGAAATACACACAGACAAACGAATTCAACACTTAACCACACTTTATATTATACACGACATAGTTACAATCTAAGGCATTTCAGCCTTAGGCACAAGTTCCCTATCGACTACATTTTACTCACTTGCTTTACAATGTTCTATTTGTCACTTTGTCTCCCTGTCTCTATTGAACGCACAGGTTCATCATATATATAAGGAATCATTGGAACGGATCACTAGAACGATCTAATCAAATCCACTCCTTGATTTCCTCTAAAAACCCCTAATCTTTCTACACATGTGGCAGATTACATTTAATAAGTCTCCTCGAGACTTTTATCCATTCCACCTAATTAGCTTTGTTTAAATAGAATTGTCCCTTATTCATCTCCGATGGTCCACGTCCTCTTGTTCTTCACTTTGGATTCCTTCTTTAATGAAGGGTGCCAGATGCTCCTGCATTAGACTCCCGAGGCACAAAAATTTATGACCTCCTAGTCATAGACTTCTCCTTATCCTTAGCAATTCTACCCACTTTTGAGTGGAACTGCCTTCATGATCTTCTGTGAGCTGCAACCAACCTCTGCAATAATAGCCTTCCTCTGCTACATGATACCTCACCAAGCTTTCTCCTCTGAGCTTAGTCTTTTGGCATCCTTCTGGTTCTCTTCTCTGGAACCAATTGAGCACTCCTTGCTCTAGGTTGCTGCAAGTATTCTCACCTCCTGCTGTCATTATCTACACGACAATAAGACCATAAACTCTCCATACCTTAAACAACTATACCTCTTCTTCTTCTACTTTCACTCCTTCTTCTACACGAAATCTCTTTTACGCGAGAAAACCTTTCCCTGCTCTGATACCAAATGATGAAAGGATATTTTGGGGGTAATTCAAAATGCCTTTCATTTACAAGTTTCGATCCTGAGGCCTGTGGGTTATGGCCCACTTAATTATCAGAAGCATTAAATATATGCTTAAGCCTTAGAACCCAAACCACACCACTTTATCAGATTTTCCTTTAAATAATTGGGACCATTCATTCTATCGGATTACACAGGAACTACACGAAAAACATGGAAACCCGCAGCCAAACCATAAGCTGGACTTCAAAATATATACACCCGCGACTATAATTATAGGCGGTCCACAAATCCTTCGCCGTCGGCTACGCTCCTCCTCCGATCTACATCATTCATTACTTCCCAGATCTAACGATCAGCGCTAAATCGGCCATCAATGTATCATTGTTTCACAGTCCTTAACCTCTCTGACATCTAATCAGTGATCAAATCTTGACCATCGATCTAGTTCCCAATCTGACAGTCATTATCTTTCCCTATCAAACAAACTACATGATGATCCTCCATCGTCGATATTCCTCCATCATATCCAATGGTTGATGTTGATTTCGGGTGACCAACGTGCACGAGGATTAACCACACAAAAAGTGGTTTCCTCTCTCCTCCTCACTGCTACTTGTCCTCCACTGAATGGAATCGGAGGCAATCGCAAAATATCACTTACGGTATTTCTTCCACCTAAAATCCACTTATGCTATTGCGAAACCACTTCTTTGCGTATTAACGTTCACACTCTTCTACCATTGTTGTCCGTCGATTTATGAGATTTGACGGCTCCTGTTCCTTTCTGCCTACGTCATTGATCTTCTGCTATTTGATGGATTTACGCCTTTCTCAGGCTTTCCTCTACCACACTCCATTAACACACGACACAACAATTAAATCGATATTGTTGGATCGTCATCGATCCTACAGTGATCGATGGTCGATCAAACTGGCAACACTAGACATTCAGAAACTTTATATAAAATACACATAGATGCACAAATTCAACACTTAAGCACACTTTATATTATACACGACATAGTTACAATCTAAGGCATTTCAGCATTAGGCACAAGCTCCCTATTGACTACATTTTACTCACTCGCATTACAACATTATATTTGTCACTGTGTCTCCCTATCTGTATTGAACGTGCAGTTTCATCACATATATATAAGGAAACATTGGATCAGACCACTGGAAGGATCCAATCAAATCCACTCCTTGATTTCCTCTAAAAACCCCTAATCTTTCTACACATGTGGCAGATTACATTTAATAAGTCTCCTCGAGACTTTTATCCATTCCACCTAATAAGCTTTGTTTAAATAGAATTGTCCCTTGTCCAGCTCCGATGGTCCACGTCCTCTCATTCTTCGCTTTGGATTCCTTCTTTAATGAAGGGTGCCAAATGCTCCTGCATCAGTATTGAAACCTTGAGTCATATTCAATTGTTGATTTTTCCATGGTCTTTTAGCAATAAAACAAATATATTAGGCTTAACATGTCTTAGCTTCTCCTTGGAAAACAGCTTTAATACCAGGTACTGAACGGAATTCCTTTGTATTATGATTTTCAACACATATGACAAAAAGTTCTATACTATCAAGGGGACATTCTCTTAGGGTATGTTTCTTTCTCCACTTGGTACAGAAAATAGATATTGCAACATTTTCAGCTTTCTACTTGTTTTGTATCTTAAGTGTATCTAGCTATTCACTAAACTCCCTAAGATATTTGTTTTAAAACTATCAAGCAAATTGCCTATTTCAGTTCTTCTTACTGTTCTAGTTGCATATTTATTAATTCTAGACATTTATAGGATCTCTTGGATTTTTGACCTATCCTAGCTTTACCCCTAGAGATATGTTTACTTAAATCACATATTTCTTCAAAGTTGTAACACATCTCCCTTGCCCATTAAATTTATAATATCAATCCATTCATCTTTAATGTATTTTAACAAAAGAGCTTTCAGTGTTTCATCGTCCAAATTATACATTTTAGATCTTTTGATGTTGTAAGCAAATCTTTCAACTAGATCTTCAAGGCTCTCATCCTATTTTTGCATCATCTTAAAGACTTCATCTTTAAGGTTATGGGGCATACAGTAATCCTTGCATTTTTCTAAGAACATATTTTTCATTTCATTCCATGTTCTAAATGTATGTGTTCCTAATCCCATAAACCATTTAAGTGCTCCATCTTCAAGAGTTGTAGGAAACAATTTCAAATTTTTAGGATCAATTAAATAATCATAAGTTCTACATAGAACTTCAAACTCAAAAATAAAAGTTTCAGGATCCTCATGTCCCAAACCATGGAAATTGGGGAGAATGGAGCGTGAGATGTTCTTCATTATAGAAGTGGTATCTTCATCAAAGATGGGAATCCATAAGGATCTGGTTCTCCCCTACCACCTCTACCACCATCTCGACGTCCCCCCCCCCTCTAGTATTTCCTCATCTACCTCTTCCACCTCCAATCTTAAATGCACCACCATCTACATTATGCACTTCTACTTCTCTTCCCCCTACCGTTGTAGATTCTTCAGAGCCAATATAAGGTTCTATAATAGGATTATATAACTCTTATTATGGTTCCTCTACAAATGGTATGTTAAAATAAGGTTCTTATTCTTCTTCTTCACTAGGAACTTATAATTCTTATCCTAGAAGTTGTTCTCCAATTGAAGAGAGAAAGATTACTCCTCCTATTGAAAATGTGGATTTGTCAACTATAGCTTCTGTAGAAGAAGTTGGTGAATCTCTACATTGCATTTCTGATCTATCCACCTCAGGAAGTCTATGTCTACCTTCCAATGATGGGATGTGAGTATGGTGAATGGATTCACACTACGAGGTTTAGGTGGAGTGAGTGGTGATGTTTGAATTGAACTTCTACCTCTACTTACAAATCTACCCCTAGAATACCTTTCTCTATGCATAAATGTTTTTTACCATTTTTCAGTTTTATCAAATTAAAAAAATCCTAGAATTAAATGCAAGAATGGAATCCTATATACACTTCCCTGACAACGGCACCCAAATGTTTGGTAAATTAATTTCCTTTAATTTACTTCATTAATTGTCAACTAGGATTCATGTTCTTGTGAAGTGTATGTGCACTATATATGCTAGGATTTATTTTGTAAATTAAGTGATCTAAAAATGAAACTAATTTTAAAGATGAATGAAATTTGTTTTTATACAAATTGGAGAGAGTTAATACACATGTTCTTTGAATCTAGAATCCTGTCTAAGCTAAGATTTTTGAAAATAAAGAATCTTATCTATATTGCAGAAATCCACAACTTAATTCTAACTATTAAAAAGGAAATTCTTAAACATTAAACATGAAAGAAAATGTTCTAACTTTATTGTTGCAGAATTGAACTCATTATGCACCAATTGCTAAAAAGAAATATGTATGCTAATTGACAAATATGAAAGATTTGATAACGAAATGTAAATTGCAAAAAGATAAAGTTGCTTCAAAAAGGGAATCATAATGAAATCCAAGAATGTGAAACTTTAAACCCAAGACTAATTACTAATATGTGTTTCCATCTCTAAAATGTACTATGTTCATCATATCAGAAGTTAGGTGTGAGTGAATAAATAACTCAGAGAAACTACAATTGAATGTTGAAACAACTAAGTAACGATGTCAAAAATGCATAGTATATATAAACTATTTTTGGTTTATGTGTACTTTGTAAAAAAGACTGAAATGAAATAACCGTAATGAAAAGAATCAATGCAAAACTAAAATGAAACCTCACAGCTTGCAGGGGGCCCTCCCGAAGTGCAAGGTTAATTTAATACTCAATGATTCTTCACGCGCGCATTTGGAGAATAAGAGGAACTTGAAGTTAACAAAACATAGTAACAAGTTGTCCACAAAGGGATTATAAACTTAATAACAATAAGCGCCACTTCTATTGTCTTCTTTAGTCTCACGTACTGCTATTTATACAAATAATAAAATCAACTCAAAATATTTTTAAGTCGATAATCTGTAAGCAAATCTGACACCTATGAGATCGATATCTAAGAGTCCAATCTCTTTATGACTTTCCATTGAAAAGGAAAGTCATATGAGATTTCTTGTTTTAACAACTAAGTGCCTCACTCACTTGATTATTTGCTTCTTTTGTTTATCTGCAATATGCAGTTCCAAGTTTGACTTAGCCTTTGACTTCAAGATATCTGATTTCGCTTAGCTTTCGAAGAAATGTCAGTAGGTGGTTATCCATCTGGGAGCCAAAATGTCATCTTTTGATTGTCTTATTTCTTCTTCTATAATGTTGCAACCTATCTAACAATGGATTTTGCTGCAGAAATGGATATCAATTGCAGAATATACAAAATTCGATAATTGCAAGATACTTTTGTCATAATTTCACTAAAAACATAGAATTTAAATATGGATGATTATTACCTTGTAGGTATCGATCTTGACCTTAATATGTTCAGGCTTTTGTAGAAAAATAACATAAAGGTAAAATGTGATGGAAAAAAGGTGGTCAAAAAGAGACATTTCTAGACTTCAACAACACTTAGGATTAATTGGATCTTTTACAGATTTAAGGAAGTTGTGAATGTTGTTTATGGGCTTAAATAAGACCATAATGTTATGCTTTCTCAAAATGTGGAAAACTTTGCCTGTAGTTCCAACAATGCAAGGGAGATGTACTTTATCGACAACATCATCTGTATGTTTTTTATCTTTAGGTCCTTTATTGGAATTTTGGAATGCCCTAATGCCTTGGTGTCTCATGTATCCATTATTTTTTAACACCTCCATAAGATGGTTCTTTTCAGTTTCTAGATTTTCCTTTTTAGAAATTCTCACAACCCTAGTTACCAAGGTGTAAGAACTCCTAGTTTCTGGGTAGGATGATGATGGGAGCTAGCATGGAGGTATTTCCTCATGTGAGTCTTTTTTCGATAGACCTAGTGAGACAAGGAACGATCCCATTTTTTTGGTAATGAGAATGTCAAGAAAGGGAAGGCTATCATCCATGTCAACTTTCATAATAAATTTTAGAAAATTAGATTAATTATTAAGGTGTTGCATGAAAATTTCTAATTTTTTTCCAAAGTTTAGGCTTGAAGGGGTAAGAGTCAAGGGATTTGGTTTCAAATTCTTCCATAAAAAAATTTGCAATAATGGGAGATAGAGGAGATCCATATCTACACCACATGTTTGTTCATAAATTTCACCCATGAAACTAAAAAATGTAGATCTAAGACAAATTTCTATTATCTTTGTTGTTTCAGGATCAATAATTATATGGACAACATCCATGGCTCCATCACTAGGAATATTGGTGTAAAGTGATACCACATCAAAACTCACTAAAATATCATTATGATCATGTCTTAAATATTTAATTTCATTGATTAAATAGGTGGAATCTTTAACAAAAGAATTTGTATTTCCAACCATAGGTATTACATATTCCTTTATCCCTAATAAGTGAGAATTAGATTCTTACTTTGACCTCCAAATCAATCTCTAACTAACCCAATCCCCTCTATATTTTAATTTTAACTCTTAATTTTAATTCTCCCCTATCATACAAATATTTATATTAATAATAATTAATGTCTATTACATTGCATTATAATATTATTTTATACATACAAGTAATACTTTATATTTTAGTGCCCATTGGGCTTTGGATTGATGGTGAATGAGTGCATTGTTAAGGCACTCCTTGCAATAGGTCACCAGTTCAAATCCCCATGGGTGCTTAGGTAGTATTAAAAA
>APFE030640386.1:13662-38567 GCA_000404065.3 Pinus taeda
GATATCCCACTGAACAGGGTCTACCACAGGCCCGAGCGAAACCCCTCAGCAACAAAGGCATCCCCTTGAAGCCAAAACTGCTCTGATACCAAATGTAGGTTTTAACCCCGTACACAAATTACCTGCATACGAATTCTAAATCACAAGATAAATAAAAATGCGAGAGCATAACACATAAAACACATATACACAGAGATTTCCCACTGGATCCCAAAACGGGGACTACTAGCTTGATTTTTCATTATGTTCCTTTCAATGTTTCAATATATATTTATACATGTTGAAGCATCCAATACCATGGACCGAAAAACCATCGCTTCCAAAACAAATGTGCGAAAATCATGGACAAAACCATAGGTGGGTCTGCCCAACCTAACATAGGGTCCAAAACCAAAATTTTCTGGGGCGTTGCCCCGGACCCCATAAAGTGGGGTTACAGGTACCCCTCAAACCCCTTGTTCACTATGTGGAAAGAATATAACACAACCCAACATCAAGAACCCTAAATTCCTAAAAGCATATGTCCAAAAGTATAGCAAAAAAAATGTCTAAAATTTTTACCACATGCACAAAAATTTATCATCTCTATCTCTTTAAATTTTATCATCTTAAACATCCTAGTAGAAACGTTATAGCAAAAATACTAACATGACTCAATGACTTCACAAATGCGATTTCTAGTCCACTTTTAAAATCCCAAGAGTATTTCCCAACTTATATCACCTCAAATATCTTCTTACTTGGATTATCTTCAAATACACTAATATATTATTTACTTATAGTCTTTCCATGTTCACTTATATGGCCAACTTGTAAAATTAGATGATTCAACCTATATTTTCTAGCTAGGCCAACCTGACATAATTTTTCATATCTCCTCATTCATATGGAGTTAAAGGGAGTGTCATATACCATTTTAAAGGTATATACATAAGTTATTCAATCATATATCTTATGTTCCCATTTGAGATATGTATTTAGATTAAAAAATCTTTCAAATATAGGGTATCCAAACTAGGCATCAAAAATGCAAACACAATATTTCCAACAATCTCCATCTTGCAATATTTATCTTGGATATTGTAATCTCGACATATATTTGACATCAATTAAAACAATATTTCTAACAATAATCTCACCACCATATTGGCATGTTCTTTATTTTAAGTGTCACTTAATGACAACTTCTAGGAAGAGCTTGAAAAATATTATGAGATATGTTTCATGGTCATAGTCTATCTTTGTCAATATGAGAATTTTCATGGTATTCACTACCTCTATTTCTTGTGTTCAATTTCCATGTTCACTACAATGCCATTCAATTTTTTATCATTTCTTTTCTTTTCTCTTTGAAAAACACTAAAACAATTAGTAAAGGGTTATTTGTATAAATTGTAATGGTATTGGAAACTTGTAGCAATAATAACTATGATTATGTGTCTCAATGATAATTTTGAAGAGAAAAGAATAGATATAAAGTTAACCCTATGAAATGAGGTTGCCTCCATTTCTTCATGTTCACATATCTCATCACTCTAAATGTATTTAATATGTTGGTTCATCATTATTCTGTTACATATACAACACTCTATGTTAAAAACATAGTTATCACTTTTATTTATGTATTTAAGCATATTCAACATTGACTTCTTGACCACTTAGGATGTCATTCATGGAATCCCCATTGTTGCAATACATACTTAATGGTAACAAAAAATATAACTCATAATAAAATATAATCTCTGAACAATCTATCTATTATTTATAAATTTGGTTGCGCTCATTGTAAATATATTGCATAGTTGTTCTTTGTTTCACATAGAAATGTGTTAATGATTTTTTAGGATAAAATCTTCTGTTAAGATTAATGAAAATTTCTAACCTATGTGCTACTAATTATGTTTAGGAATGTGAACATACACCAAATGAACTTTATTATCAACATATAACATAAATCTAAAATTACAATACTGAGAATTGTAATTCCATTCATTCAATATTCTACATCGTCAAATCCTCATTTCTTTGTTTTCTAGGTTGATCATTCTATTCTTCCTCAAAATCTAGGCATTCTTATATATGTAATGCTTTTGTTTATTTTTAATTGTTTCCAACAACATTACATGAGTGTAACCTATCATATATTTTGAGAATTCCCGAGAGTTCTCTTAGCTTTTGCTTCAAGCACAATATCTATAAGATATATCATTTATAAAATTAATATCTATAACAACATTTTGAAACATTGATGGTATTTTAAGAAAATTATGGTAACATACTTGTTGTTAATAAAATCAAATAAATACATTAGGAATTATATTCTAACATCTATTCTAGCATCTATCTTTGCAAAATTGGGAGACAACGATCATTATCATTAATAACAACAACATACTTAGTGGTATTTAATGAATAATCTCCTTTACATTAATGCTAACATAGATTTTAGAAAGTTCCAAATGAGAAATGATTTAACGTAAATAAAATGAAATTTACACGTTCCATCAATAAGTATGTCCTTTTCATAATTCTTGTAATGTTTTAGTAAAATCATCCCCTTTTAACAAAAAGTTTAAGTTTAATTGTATAATTTTAATGATATTTACGATAAACATAACATACATGCTTAAATTTTACATGACATTAAATCTCATATTTAAGGCCACTATTGTTCTTGGTTTTTAGTTTTCCTATTCTTGTTCTTTTTCATTTTCTTGTTCACTCGATTTGTCTCTACTCTGGAATTCATTAGATCAATCTACATCGCGAGAAGAACTTGTTATTGATGCCTCCCATCTTTCACCGGTGTCTCAACTGAAATGCCAACTCCAGAAGACTCCTTCTTCAGATCTCTCCGTAAATGATGATATTATCATGAAATTGTCATTATATGAGTCCACCAGACAGTTTGGGTGAACCTAATTGGTAATATTCATGTTTTAATAATACTTAATGTTAGCTGCCTCGTCTTGATCAGACTTTGGAGGAGAGGGAATCAGAGCAGACTTACACATGTCATGGGCGTGGACGTTGTGCTTGCCCTTCATTAAATAGCACGCGGTTGAATGAACAAATTTTTCATTTAGGAGTAGGGAAAGATGTAAAAGGTGGCACTTTAAGGTTTTATGTCAATAATTTCAAATTAAAGCGAAATGTTCTTGAATTCACGAATTATATAGATATGAATATGATTTCATTACTTGAATCTGATCCGCTTAAGCTCATTTCCTCCTACCCTCAGAGAAACTAGAGTGATGAGAACACCTGGTTAGACCTGTGTGTCCTCTCTTTGGATTCCTCTTCCTGAAATCATTGTTTCGACTGGTCCTGACGAAGTATTCAAGTATTGGCTTGTTAGTTTTTTAAGGTATTGGACTGCATATTGCCAAAAACATGACGGTGAATGGATGTGCTGATAAGGCTCTACACCGGTGTGCAATTATAACTTTCTCCATTCATATTTCCACTTTCAGATATGGCTACTGGTTCTATGCATCTTTTTGGATGTCCCTCATGGCTCAGGTTGGATACACTGCAGGCCTATGTGCTCTGAATAACATTTGATGGAAAGACAGAGAGGAGAAAAACACAAATTTACACACACAAAACAATATGAGTTGTTGCTCTTCTATATTGACCACAAACTTGACTTTCACATACAACTATCCATAGAGCTGTGACTCTTGGATTTTACATACACTTGATTCGACTTGAATCGATTATAATGAACCGAACATGGGGTATTTATTCTTTTCAACTAATGAGTCACTCAAAATAACTTCAACATGTAAACACAGTATATTTTAATTTTCCCAAAATAAGACTAAACTTGAACTAACTCACATGTGACTCAGTTAACTCACACTCTAAATATGGAATGCACTTAACTCAACTTATCTCTTCATGTATCACTCAAATTGGATCTTGCTAGATCTTCATGTGGGAGTAATTAATATTTCCAAGACTCCCACTTAATTTCAACCGTATGACTTAACATAACATGACTCAACTATGCTTGCTAGGCTTACAATAGAAATTGAATCAATCATCACTTAATATGCCTGCTGGTCTATGCCTTAGCTAGAATTACAATGACTTGAAACTTTTACAATTTTATTTTTATTTTTATTTTTTTTTGTTTCTTCCAAACTCTATAGCCTTGAAATTGCTTCATTCTCTATTGCACTTTCTTGTTGTAGGTTATTTTCACTTGCTGCTCCTGTAATTTTTCTTTGACTTGTCTTGAATTTTTTCTAAAAAACAATATGATCTTGTCTTCTACACCTTCCTCTTCAAATATTCATTCAACCATGGATTGCTACCACAACATTATATATTCAAATTGTCTTCTTTCTCTGCCTCATATTCCTATTTTTCTTTCTCCCATATTTCTTGATAGTAGAATCTTATCTCTTCTTGGGTCCATCACTGAAAAAATGTTTCAATGATTTCATCTTTGTCTTCGGAAACATCCATCTCTTTCTCTTCACTTTCATCGTCAAGTACTAACGCTTTTTTTCTTGTACTATGCACACTAAAGATCAATGCTAGAAATATCTTCTTTATGGGCTGCATTGATAGCTTCCTTCACTTCCTCTTCCTTCTATACCTTATCTTCCATTGTTTACAAGCCTCTACTGTTGCAAATAGGTTTTCTTCCACTTGGCTTCTAGTCACAAGTGGGATTCCCTCGCCAAATAACAATTTATCAATGCATTTGTTTTGTTGCATCATGTGCAACCACTCATCACCAATTAAATTATCTTCATCAAAGTTAACATCAACATAAGTTTCATTCACCCTTTGGTGGGTTATCAGAGCATGCATGTGCTCATTAACAAATTCAACTTCACCAAATTCATCAGTTGTGGTTGGATTCACCAATGTACATTTCACTTTGCATTCATCATCCACATATGTTTCATCACAGTGGGATTCACCATCATCTGCACCCTCCACATTACAGTGGATACCTTGTGAAATTATATGCTCTTTCTCTGCTTCACACACAAAGGATTCAATTTCTCTTCTACAATCGTTTTTGCATTTTCTTCATCCATACACGTGTCTGCTTAATGGGTTTCACTTATATAGTATTCATGACCATCATCAACTTTTGAGTGGGATTCTCCAAGCTTTGTTGTCCTCTCATAGTCTTTCTCATCTACTCTTAGATCTGCAGCTAACTCAATAGACTGTGACACATCTTGTTGTTGCATGTCACTATCCTTTGTGACAAACTCTGCTTCTAGGATCTTCCATGCTTCCTTGGAAGTTATAACTTTTGCTACCTTGCACAAAAAAATCTCATCCAATCCTTGTTTTATAAAATCCAATGCTAAAGTATCACATACTTCATCATATGGGTTATTAGATCGATACTCAATTAACTCTTCACCTTGAATAAAAGTTAGCATTTTGATAACCTAATGATCAAAATATTTACCAATAAACATAGGAGGTGGTAGAAAATCCACGCTACACCAATCACCCCTGATCTATTCTCCTTCTTCTGCTAGATTTCTTAGTTTCTCAGCTTCGGCATAAACCTCTCTAACCATGGTAATGATCTACACCTTTTCTTGTTGATTACTTTTCCTAATCTGCTTCAGTCGCACTTTGTGACCCATGACTTTGGTATTTCTTCTATCTTATAGTTTATTTCCTGATTGCATGAGACTATCTTCCATATCACCCCAAAAAAATATATGATGTTTAATACGGGCCCATGTAAGGAATAATCTTCACCCAAAAAATACTATCATGCTCCAAAAACCATTTTTTTTTTTTTGTAAAATGACAAATCTTTGCAAAGTCCTAAACTCTCTTTCCAACAAAACCCTCTCCTTTTCTTTTAATTTTCTTTTTTTTCCAAAAACCTTTAAAAATATCCCATAGTGAAAAAAAAAAATTATACCATGCACCTTTGTTTTTTTAATTACGTCGTAAGGAATTCCCCTCTGAAAATAACTTCCCTAGAGGCTACTTGTCATCACTCTAAGTCGTTAGATTATGTGTTAGACGATTAGGAGATTGTCAAATGTCCGATATGGAAAAGGTAGTTTGGTGGTTGCAACCATCTATTATGATGCCCGTGCACTTAAATATGGTTACGTCCATTAAGCCCCTTCTAGAGCATTCGATTTACAAAAATGTATGATCTATTTTCAAGGTGAGGGAGGTAGAAATAGGGTGAAGGAGGTAGATATCGTGTTTCAAACTGCAAATTTGGGATGCGCAAGGAAGTAACATTTTGGGGACTTCATAACTGAAGCTGACATTTAGAGCCTGCTTTCAAATGTAGAGACCACTTCGATGATTGCCGATAGAACAAGCAGTAGCACAACAAGGGGCAAGGCATGAGGAAGAGAGATCTAGGCATCCTTATGTTGGTGGCCTTGAACATATTTTTCTCTTTGCAACATGAAGGATATTTTACTTTTAGAGAAGCATGGCTTCCTCTAGCTAATGATTATCCCTTCAAGCATGAAGCTGAGTGACTTCCTCCTCCAATAATAGCATATCTCAATGGTGATGGTCGGAATGAAATTTTGGTTGCAACTCACGATGCAAAAATACAGGTATTGGAGCCTCATGTAAAGGGAATGAATGAAGGATTCACTGAATCACGCCTGATTTTAGAGGTATCTTTGTTGCCATAAAGAGTTCGTATTGCAGTAGGAAGACAGGTTGTATCAATGGCAACTGCTTTTGTTGATCAGGTGCATAAACAAGGAGAAATAAGAAAACAGATCATGGTCCTAGTCACAACAGTTTGGTCAATAATGTGCTTTGACCACAGCCTCAAGAAACTATGGGAGGCTGATGTGCAGGATGACTTTCCACATGGTTCTCTTCAGAGAGAGATAAAAAATTCTATCAGTAACTATACATTGAAAAATGGATATGTGGGGCTAGTAATTGTGGGGGGGGGGGATGGAAATACAACCACATATTTACCTAGATCCATTTGAAGCAGCAGTCGTTGCTGAGAAGAATGGAGTTTGTCATTGAAGAAGTGCAGAGGAGAAAGATTCTTCTGAGGATTAGAGCACTAAAGGTGGAAAGAAACTAAGGAAATTTTCCTATTATGCCTTTGCTGGGCGTCCTGGCATACAATGATGGAATCATATGAGTGAGGATCTACCACACCACATAATGGATTCATCACAGCTAATTCCACAACACAACTACAAGCTTGATGCTCATGCATTCAATGGTTGACATCCTAGAGAGGTAGAATGTAGGGAGTTCCGAGAATCCATTCTAGGAGTTATGCCACATCGTTGGGATAGAAGGAAGGATACTCTACTTGAGCTAGCACATTTCAAAATTCATAAAAGAAAATCCCTAAAGAAGATGCCTGTAAAGAGATCATCATCTACAATTCACAAAATAGAGGAAAAACATGTTTTTGGGAAGGATACAACGAAAAAAATTACCAGTGTTATTGACAAGGTAGCAGAGTATGATACATATGGCAAAACAAGGAAGAAGAGTCTTTATGTACCCATAATAACAAATTATAATCAGCTCTGGTGGATTCCTAATGTAATTGTAGCAAGTCAAAAGGAGGGAATAGAAGCTATTCATCTGGCCTCTAGGTGGTTAGTTTGTAAGCTTCATCTACAAGAGCATGGTCTGCATGCTGATATAAATGGAGATGGAGTGCTAGAATATGTTTAGGCTGTTGGAGGAAGTGGTATTGTATGATACCACTAGATTTTAAAGGAAGGGTCATGGATGCCAATACTTGTTCACTTTTTCCACAAGAAAAACAAGTACTCAGAAAATTTATTAGTACTTAGTACAAGAAAATTGTTGTTGAATTAGGCTTCTTCTTTCCTACCCCTCTTTTTTAGAGTATTTACCTATGAACCTTTTTAGTGCTATGAATTATCGACTTTAACCAAGGTCTCTAGCCATGGGTCCAACTATATGAGTCCTTTGTCAGTCATTTTCATTGTAAGGTCGATGACTCAGTAGAAAAGATAAGATAAGGAGTAGAGGTGGAGGCATTTGGGACAGAGGCAAAGGCATCGATTGAAGGTTAAGTTTAATTGTAACCACTTATATCCAAGACCATTTGTTGAAAGGATGATGATCCTTGAAATTTGTGTGTTTATTGTTGTCTTGAGAAAGCATAAATATTTTAGTCTTCTAAGTTCTTGTTGGAAAACAAGAATGTACATTCCAGGTGTCAATGAATGAGTAATGAACAAGAGAGAGTTCACTCTCTTGGTGGATAATGTTCTTTGATTGCACAATGAAATAGTTTTGTTTGCATTAGATGTAGAATGAAAATGGTGGCTTGTATTTGGTATCTTTTAATTTTTTGGATGATGAGTTATGTCACTAGTTGTGTCCTTATTGGAAAATCTCGAGTTAGGTGAGAATTATGTTCTTGTTTGTATCTAGGTATATATAAAATACACTCAACTATTACTTAGTGTTGATGATGTAACAAGGAGTCTCTGCCTTGAACTCTTATCTAGTCAAATGTGGTGTCTAACAAGAGCATTCAGTGATGATTAGCTTGGACAAAGGTATAATTGGGTTAATTGGCATGGCTTGGAATCTAAAATGGAGATTTCAAATGTTTCCATCATAATAGGAAGGCAACGCCAATCATGCAACATGGCTTGCAAGTCCAGGGGACAGTCTTGTGTATCAAATAGGTCCTTGGCACTAAATAATTTTGGAGCTCTACAGAAATATATGAGCTGCAAAGGAGCATGAAAAACTAACGTATGGTCAGAGCAACCATTAAAAGTGATTGATAATGCCCCAAGATATCTGATATTGTGGGCATGGATATTTCCATACCAAATGGTGTCCTTGTTGGTGTATGCAGTTGTTTTTATGTGGGATTTTGTTCAGTGTCCTAGGTCATGCATGTATAACAAAAATTAGCTTATTTTTTCTTTTGATGGTTCCCTCCTCTTCCCCCTTAATCCATTAGGTCAATTTTTTCATATTTTCAGACAAGGATTAATGACATGCTTGATGTTGTATAATACTTTGTAATATGAGAAACATTGTCGAGAAAAGGTCTCGATCCTTGTGGTTTAAGAAAATTTAAACATCACTAATCATAAATCTATTTTAGTAAGAAGCAATTATTTTTCTAACATTGCTTCCTTTTCTGAATTCCTTTGAAGGTGTGGTCCATGCAAGATTATCTCTCCCAAACTACAAGAACTATCAGAGAAATACACCAATGTTGTGTTCCTAAAGCTTGACTGCAACCAGGAGAACAAGGTCTGTTGATTTTCTTTACGTACTTCATAACTTAATTTCCTCATTTCGCTTCTTCTATGATGCCACATTTTTTCTAACTTAAGAGCATGCATTTTGTAACTATTGTTTTTACCCTACAAATACGAGAGTAAAGATAAAATATAATCCCCTTTCAATATTTTCAATCAATGGCTCTTGCTCTAGGCTACACAAATCCCGTTTTTAGCGAAAATATTATTTATTTATAAAGCATCTACTATTCATTCTGGATTACTCAAATATATGGAATGAATGAATGGATTATTTTAACATTCTTCAGATTTCACAATATTGATATGTTATACATTCTGGATTAATTAAATACAGAAAATAATAAATGAATTAATTTTAACATTCTTCAGAGTCTACACCAACTGGAAATTTAGATGAGGAGGCCAGTTTTCTTGTCCATATTTTGAGGAAAATGGCCCTAAATGAATTGCTTCCTTGTTGGCTAGCAGGGTATGTTTGGGTGGCATGATAATGCATCGTTTGATTTCCTACATAGTTATCTCACGAAAGGATATTTTTGGATAGTGTCTTTGGTCGTCCTCTCTATTAAGAACATGATAGTGTCCATGTGTACGTAAAATGTTTGTGGTTGCAGCATTTCGAACTGCATGTTTTCTTCTGCAACAGAGAATGTCTAAGTCTGCATCTGCAATCTTGTTTTTCAGAAGGAAGGTTTCTGAATGGAAGCCAACTTGAGGACTAGCAAGATTCTACCATGAAGAGGAGAAACCTAAGGAGGCATGAAGAACCATGAATTGGAGGAATTGAAGAGCAAAGTTTAAGAGCTAGACACTAGAAGAGCAAGATATGTTGAACAAAATTCAAGACCCAAATAGGGTTTCTTTTGTCATAACTAAGCTAAAGATAGAGTGGAGAGATGACAAGAAAACATCGAGACATGGAAAAAATGGTAACATGAAGAGGTTATTATATGTTTATTACCATTACAATTATGAGTTAGAGATGTTGAACAAAATTCAAGACCCAAATAGGGTTTCGTTTGTCATAACTAAGCTAAGATAGAGTAGAGAGATGACAAGAAAATATTGAGACATGAAAAAAAATGGTAAGATGAAGAAGATCCTACACGTTTATTACCAGTACAATTAGGAGCTAGAGATGTTGAACAAAATTCAAGGCCCAAATAGGGTTTCTTTTGTTGTAACTAAGCTAAAGATAGACTAGAGAGATGACAATAAAACATCGAGACATGAAAAAAATTGGTAAGATGAAGAAGCTCTTATATGGTTATTACCAGTAAAATTACATATGTAGGAGCATGAAGGTTGTTAAAATTATGATATAGCTCTATTAACTTCTTTATTTATATATATTTGATATCGATTAAATATAACTTATTTTAACAACTTAAACTCTTTTATTTTAACAACTTGAACTCATTTATAGAAGAGGCTTAATGTGTAGTGCTATAAAAAAAAACCAATTTCTTTATCCAAACATTTCTCCAAACCTAAAATTTATTTTTGAATAAAATAATTTATATTTATAATTTATATATTCAACTAAATCACATATCAGAGCTTCTTTCTTTATGCTACTCTTTCTTATGCTACTGCCTTACAGCATTTCCATTGCAACATGTGGTGCAATTGATAATTAAAAAGCTTTAAAAAAAAATTCTCAAAAAAACGTTTCGTATATATCTCTAGACCCTAAAAGAAAACTTTTTAAAAACTTCTTTAATTAAAAAACCTTTGTAATAAAGTCAAACCTTTTTACTATGACACATGACTTGAAAGACAAATCATATATCTCCTTAACACTTTCCCACAAGATGAATAAAATGATAATTGACTTTTAGTACGGCTCCTTGGATTGGTCAATTGTGATTCAACTTATTCACAGGCTAAGTTAAGAGTTACAACCCACAAGTATGTTAGGAAACTGGATAGAAAATAAATGAATTGAATTAACCAGCGGCTCATAGGTGAGCAAGTTGCACCTAGAAGCTGCACAAACTGGAGCGTACACACTCTCCATTCAATTAATCAAAGATGATTCAATAAATACATCACAAAGGAATAGGGAGGTGTGAACAAACTCCGAAAACCTAGGAACTAATCCTAACTTAAGGAGCTACGTTACAACCATGTAACCATTTCTCCATTAATACAATATAATATTAATTATTTTCAACTCTCCCCCTTAATGGAGAAAGGATTATCCTGAAGTCCTAACATCCTCCTAAACAATTTAAACTTCACTTTCCGAAGAGGCTTTGTAAAAATATCAGTCATATTGTCACATGTTTTACAATATTCAATAAAACTTTCTTTTGACTGGACCTTTTCTCTAACAAAGTGAAACTGAGTATCTATGTGTCTCATGTTATTATAAAACGCTGGGTTGTTTTCCAACTTCGTGGAACTCTGGTTGTCACATTTTATGACAATCGCTTCTTTCTTCTCTTCTCCTGCATCATGGAGAAGCCTCCTTAACCAGATAGATTCACATGTCACTGCACATACCGCTTGGTACTCGGCTTCAGTTGAAGATAAAGACACAGTGCTATGCTTTCTACTACTCCATGATATGACCCTAGATCCAACACTAAATTCATAACCAGTGATAGATCATCAACCATTGAGGTTATTTGCCCAATCACAGTCTAAAAAACCTGCTAAAGTAACATCAAATGTATCAATGTATAAAATATCATAATCACAAGTACCATGAAGATACCGGAGTACATTTTTTGCTGCTACCCAATGGCCTTCAAGAGGTTTAGACATAAACTAGCTCAACACACTAGCAAAGTATGCTATGTCCAGTCTAGTTGTAGTCAAATATATCAGACTACCAACTAGCTGCCTATACAAAGTAGCTTCCACCTCCTTAGAGGCATCGTCTCTGCACAATTTTATTTTCTGCTACAAAGGTACTGATGTTGTCTTATAATGTTCCATTCTTAGGTTTTTTAGCATTCCTCTAACATAATTCCCTTGAGTAAAGAAAATCTGCCTAGAGTCTCTCTACACATCCAGACCAAGACAGTAATGTAAACTTCCAACATCTTTCATTTCAAAAACCTGTGACATCTGCAATTTGATTTCTAAAATTAATGTATCTACATTACCCATTATAATCATGTCATCCGCATAGAAGGAAATCAAAATTATCTGTACCTGTTCATCATACATGGTATATAGATTTGGATCATTCTTACTACTATGAAAACGATGTTGTCGGAAAAATGAATCAATCTTCTCATACCAAGACCTAGGTGTTTGTTTTAAACCATAAAGGGCCTTTTTCAATCTACAAACTAAATGGTCATGCCCTTGTTTAACAAACCCTTCAGGCTGCATTAAATAAACCTCTTCCTTTAAATCACCATTTAAAAATGCAGACTTAACGTCTAACTAGTGTAGCTTCCACTGATGTTTTGTAGCTACTACAACTAACATTCTAATAGTATTTAGTTTGGCTACAGGAGAAAAGGTTTCTTCATAGTCAATTCCTTCTTTATGTGAATAACCCTTCGCTACCAGTCTAGCTTTAAACTTTTCTATACTCCCATCTCCATTAAATTTAGATTTGTAAAGCCATTTGCAACCTATGGGTATTTTTCCACCAGGAAATTCAACTAGTTCCCAAGTATTATTTCTAATAATAGATTCAAATTCTTCATTCATTGTAGCCCTCCACTCATTAGGGGAATTTTGAGACCTAAAATGGGCCTCCTAAGAAAAATGTACAACCAAGATAAACTTTATAAGAACCAATAGGATTCAAGATGATGATGTCAACCATGGGGGATGACTCACCATTTTTGGAGTAAAAAAGTAAAATGATTAAAAAAAATAAAATAATAAAACTACTTTTTCAACTCATATTTTCAACTTATCTCCCTAAGGTTTTACTCAAATTTCGAGCGGGAGTACTTGTTGGATTAAAATTTAATTTCTCATGTAAAGAGTACCCATGTTGCATACTTTTGATGGACCCTGTTACATGAAAAATGTGAAATACATGGCAAAATGTGATTGCAATCACGTTTTTCATGTATTTATCATTTTTCATGTAGTAGGGTCCATCAAAAGTATGCAACATGGGTACTCCTTGTATGAGGAATCAAATTATGCATCCAATGAATGTTTCCACTCAAAATGTGAGTAAACCCATATAGAGATAAGTTGAAAAAATGGTTTTTTTCTTTTTTCCCTATAAAATTTGATGATGTAATCTAATATTGTTTGATTATTTCCACTATAATTTTATAATTTCCTTAGGAGGCCCATTTTAGACCTCAAAACTCCCATAATTTAAGCTCTATAACATTTAAAATGTTTGACATTAAAGCATAGTCCATCAATATGGCTGGTAGTTGAGTCTGCCTACCTGATCTTCTCGGTAAGGGACTCACCTCAAATATGTCTGCTTCAAACCTTAGAGGTATTGACTTACTGATTACATCACCTGTCTCTTCCTCTTTCTGTTGTTGTTGTTGCTGCTATTGATTGTCCTCACTATTTTATTCCATCAACAATGGAATGTTCCACTCTTCAAGGTTGTTCTCCTTATTTCCTTCCTCAACCTGCTCATGAAATAGCACATCTCAACTCATAAAACTTTATGAGTCAAAGGATTAAACAACTTATAAGCTTTCAACTCATTGCAGTATCCTACAAAGATGCATTTCGAGGCCTTAGGATCTAACTTCTTCCTATTGTCCTTGGGAATATGGGCAAAGGATTTTGACCCAAAAACCCTTAAATGATTCACTGCAGGCTTATATCAATAAAACGCTTCAAAAGGAGTTTTAAAGTTGAGACATTTAGTGGGACTCCTATTGTTCATGTACACTACAGTGTTGATGGCTTCAGCCCAAAAACCATTGGATAGACTCTTAGGTTGAAGCATACTTCATGTGCACTCCACAAGGGTTTTATTCTTTCATTCAGCTACTCCATTCTATTATGGAGTGTGAGGTATTGTGAACTGTTCAATAATCCCATGATTCTTGCAAAATTTCATGACCAGAGCGGAGAATCTTGATGAATTTCCATGTCTGATTCTCCACCATAATCTTAAATTATTTAAAACATTGAAATTTCTAGCTCTTTTTTCTGATAAAGTATACCTAGGAGAATCTAGTGCAATCGTTAGTAAAGAGTAGAAAATAATACGCACCACCTAGCGACCTAGTCTACATAGGTCCGTATATATCTGTATGCACAAGCTCCAGAATATCTCTTTTCTACCTATCAACATTCAAAGGAAACTCTTCCCTATGCATTTTCCCTAATGCTCATCCATCACAATCTAAATGAACATTCTGAAAAATAGGTAGTCCATCAACCATACCTTTTCTTTTTCAGCAGCTTGAGAACTTGTAGGTTAAGATCACTGAATCTCTGATGCCAAAGATTCTCAGTTGTTAATCATATTGAAGGCAGAGGTTGTTGTGGCATGATTTTGACATTCAAGCTATACAAGCCTCCCACACACACTCCTGATGCAAGTGGTTCCAACTTGTTGTCCTTTATGACATAGTATGTTCTGAAGAATTCGAATTGCAGGTCCTGATCTGCCATCATTGAAACATAGATCAAGTTCTTCGTGATCTTAGGTACATACATGAAATTTTTAATATATCTGATATTATCGTCAAGCAACATCACTGGAACATCACTATACCCCTTAATCTGATAACCTCTGTCATCACCTAGATATATGTTTGCTCCACAAGTAGTTTCTTCAAAATTTTCGAACCAATGCCTATTACCCATCATATGTGATGACGTACCTGAGTCTACGAACGATGTTTCGACCTCATCCTCCTCAAGAGATGAAAGACCATAATCAGCTACAAATAATTGAAGATCAGTGCTATGTGTGCTTTCTCTATTTATTTCTAGCCTCATCTATCTGTATCTTAAAAAAACAGTTATCTAAATGACCGGTTTTCCCACAGTAAAAACATTTAATGTTAAAATTGTTACCATTGTTACTCAGAGACATACTTCTAAATGGTCTCTTCTAAAAAATGCCACTGCCTTTCTTCAGCATGAGAGCAATATCGACACTCTGTGGTCTCAAATTTTGCCATGGCTCTTCTTTTGGTATCAGGATTCATGTTAGCTCTTCAAATGCAAGGGCTTTCTCCCTTACATACAAGCCTGTGATGAACATCTAATATTCATCCATCATCCTGTTCAACGTAGTTGTGACAAGATCGGAATTAGACACCTTCTCCCTGATGTCACCCAATCTGTCCTTCAGATCCTTGACCCGTGCAATGAATTGAATGACAAATTCATTCTCCTCCATCCTCATGGAAAACAACTTGCCTTTCAGTGACAAGACGCGATTGGTGTTCTGCGTCTGGTAAAGGTTCTTGAGTGTATTCCATATCTCACTGGATGATCTACAGTCTCTGATATGTGGCATAATGTTGTGTTTAACAGACATCCTCAATAGGACTTTCGCCTTATCCTCCCTTTTATCCCAATCATGTATTAGTGTTGTTGTACCACCTGCCGAAATGGTCGGCTTCTGCTCATCGCCACTGATGATTGACCATGCGCTTGATCCCTCAAGCAATGTCTGTAGCTTGAATTTCCAATTGGTATAATTGGTCCCATCGAGTTTGTTAATCTCATTGAGATAAGCTTCTGTGAAATTGTTCATTTTTTACTGATCGGATTCCAGATGCCCGATCTTCAATCAATTCTATCCAAGTCAACAATTACAAGCTACAATAAAAAAATAATCTCAACACAAACTAGAACCTTTGAATTGATCACAGATCCGCCACCAATCTATCACAATCTTTGTGTCTGAAACTCAGATCCGCCGCCAATCTAGCAAGATCTCATGCACAAAACCATAAAAAGACAAGACATCGCTCCTTCATATTAAAAAAAGCGATTTTTTGGGGGCGATGAGCAAAATCTCTCTAAGTAAAATGCCAGATCATCGCGAGTTAGACCCTAAAATCTGCGATGATCATCGCTTCTGTTACTCCAAAAACCGCGATGATCCATTGAGACCTGTGAGAAAGTAAATTTCTCCTATGATAAGGTATGTCACTCCCGACCACCTAAACTCTGAAACTATGAGCACTGGGGCTCCTATGTTGGCACTATAGCACGGCTTTCTAGCCACTAGGGCTCTAATGTAGCCAATATGGCTCTGTAGGTAAATCAAGCTCACTAGATCTGAGCCCCGATACCATGTTAGAAAATTGGTAAGAAAAGAAATGAATTGAATTAACTCGCATCTCACAGGTGAGCAAGTTGCACTTAGAGGTTGCACAAACTAGAGCGTACACACTCTCCATTCAATTAATCAAAGATGATTCAATAAATACATCACAAAGGAATAGGGAGGTGAGAACAAACTCCTACAACCTAGGAACTAATCCTAACTTAAGGAATTTTATAACCATGTAACCATTTCTCCATTAATACAATATAATATTAATTATTTTCAACTAAGTAATGTTGGTTTTCCCTTACAACTCTTTTAGTTTTTGAACTTGGCTTAACAGCAACATATTGTTTTTGAATTTTGAAAAGACAAAGATCTTGGGAAACTTGGAGTCATGTGGGGCTGCTGATACAAAATGCAACTCTTTCTCGAATATGTTTGTATGCATCAAGAGTTTGTCTTGCAATATTGATATGATTCCCCAAAATATAACTTGGCGTCCACGTTATTATTAGCTATTTTTTTACATCAAGAAATATGTGGTTATTAGCTATTTTTTATATAAAAAAATCATTTTTGAAATAGTTCTTACACATGTAATGTTTTGAAACCTACATAATCTTACCAAAACCCTTTAAAAAATGAACCACCCCACCTAATCATTAAACCATATCCTTAGTCTTCACTACTCCCTGCACACTCTAAGAGAATAAAGCTAATCAAATTCTCGTATGACTTTCTTCTTTTAGCCTTTTTTTTCACCTCATTCCTTCCATCGAGATTTCTATTTCGCTACTCCCCGTTACAATCTTCACTTTATTTACATTATCATTTGATTGTGATCATCAAAATGCAATCACCCGCGAGAAGTTGAGCGAAATTTAATCGAGATTGCGGTGTGAAGAAAAGCGTGGAAGAGGTAATGAGTGATGCATTTAAACGTTATGGGGATTGATAGTTCGAGTATATATCACCAAGGGTAGTGAAAATTTAGTGATAGTAGGTATGTATTTTGTCATAGTGAAATGAATTTTATTTTAGGAATATTTTATAGGTTAATTTTTTGAAATTGATTTCATTTTTGTATATGAGATTTAGAAATATTTTAAAATTAATTTTACTTCTGTATCGGATTTCTAAATATTATCAAAATTTTTATCAGATTTCAAAATATTTTTTAAAATTGGCATTTAATATCTATAAAATTTTAAAATATTCTCCAAGTCTAAACTAATAACTTCAAAAGTTAGAATAATAACATTTATTTTCATGGTACACTGTTGTGATTCAAGTAGTAAAGTTGGGTGTGGAGTGCACATCCGTAGGCATCCTCACTTGTCCAAACTAGTGCACCTTAGTGAGTAACATGTGAATCCAAGTTGGGTCATTAAGACTTACTTGTCTAATAAACTTATAATTTTATTTGAAAAAGATCTAACATGAGAAAATGGATCTAATTTCTTCAGTGTAAATTTTTTATTTTTAATTTTTTTAAAATTTTTATTCACGACTACGAAATGTATTCACATATTCTGGATTCTGACACGACTACGAAACGTATTCACATAAAACCTCGAAAAAAAACCGTGCGAATTTAAGTGGTGATTGATATCCACAACTTTGCAATATTGAATGTCTTAAGGGTCTGGATATGCATTGTTATTTATTAGGGTTATTATTTATCTTCCCTTACTATTTTTGTTTTCTATTTATTGAATACCATTTTTTTTTTAGACCACAAGATAAAAAATAAATAAGTTAATGATTGGCTTCCTAAATAATGCTTAATATTTGCAACTAATTATTATGTCACACTACAAATAAATTTAGTTTCCAGCGTTATGAAAGATAGTATCAATATTGTTATTCCAATAATATATGCTCACATAACTCAAAATTTGTTAAAGCTGACTCAATTAAGCATTATGTTTAATACTCCCTCTTAATGCTTAATGATGTGATTCCAAACATGTTTCTCATATTTTTCTTTTGGTAGTGTCTTGGTGAATATATCAACAAGGTGATCATCTATCTTACAAAACTTCATTTCAAACTCATTTGGCCACATGATCCCTTATGAAGTGATATTTGATATCAATATGTTTGGTGTGACTATGAAATACGAGAGTTTTACTTACGAAAATTATAGATATGATGTCACAATAAATAAGTGTGGCATCTTGTTGTTCTTGCTTCATATATGTTAATATTCTCTGTCACCAAAATGTTTCACAAGACTTTGCTACAATGTACTCTACTTATGTAGAAGAAAATTAAATAGTTAGTTACTTCTTTGAAGACCATGACACTACACCTAGTACTAGGCTAGAAACAAAACCTGAAGTACTTTTTCTATTATCAATGAATGGAGCCCAATCACTATATGTATAATGAAACACCCCAAAATTATATGTTGAAGTATACCAAATCCCAAAATTGTTTGTTCGAGGGAGGTACATCAAATTTTTTTGATGGTTTAAGATGCATCTTACTTGGAATTTGTATGAATCTAGTAATCAATCTTATTGCATGCATAAAATCAGGTCTAGTGGCAGGAAGATACATAAGTCTTCCTATCAAACTCCTGTAGGATTTAACATCTATCTTTTTAGCTCCATCTTCAAGTTTATTCAACTTTTCATTTGTAATCATGGGTGTCCTCATGGGTTTACTATTTTCCATTTTTAATTTGTAAGGAAGATCCGTAACATATATTTCTTGTGAAATAAATATATCATTATTCATTTGCCACACTTCTATGCCAAGAAAATAATGCATCTATCCCAAATTAGTCAATTCAATTTTTTCTACTAACTAATTACTTGAATATGTGTATATCAAAGTCATCTACATATAAAACATCAATCAATATATCATGACCATATGACTTAGTATATAATGTGGGTTCATTTTCTCTTCTGTTAAATCTCTTTTTAGAAAATAATTATCAATTTTAGGATACCAAGCTCTTGGATCTTATTTAAGCCATAAACAACTTTTTAAAGTTGTTGACTTTGTGTTCATTTCTTACAACTTCATATCCTTGGGGCCTCTGAACATAAACATTTTCCTTGAATACACCATTCGAAAAGGCTGATTTTACATCGAATTGATAAACCAACCAATTCTAATATGCTGATAATGCCTAAACACTTCTTATTATTTCCAATCTTGCAACATGACCATGTGTTTCATTGTATTCAATACTTGGTTTTTTAGCATACCCCTTTGCTGCTAACCTTATTTTATGCTTTTGTATAAATCCATCCATGTGTTTCATTGTAGTCAATACTTGGTTGTTGAGCATACCCCTTTGTTGCTAACCTTATTTTATGCTTTCGTATAGATCCATCGGCTGCATACTTCGTTTTTGAGTGGAGAGGCTCATTCTACAACCCACTATGAGGGTGATGTGCAATTTCGTACAAGCCCAAGATGCACTTGACATTTGTCCATTGAAAATAAAATAAAATATTCTTTAAATTAAAAAGTAATGTGGACTATAATTAAATTATGAAACAAATATACACATTTGGCTAGTTTTTCTTCAGAGTATTATAAAACATAGCCCAACTGTAACTGTTCTTACTTTATTAGTTGTTGATATTATAACACAATATAAAGGAATCATGGTAAAAATATTTCTCTCACTCTTAAGTAAATAAATGATTTTAATATCCATATTAATAATTATTTTAATATATAAATAATTATATATATAATATCAATAACAAAATATTTAATTGTTAAAAAAGGTATGAAAGTAAAAGTTCCAATTCCATGAACACTAATAAGATAAATGTTAATTTATCAATTTTTTATACAAAATTCATATGAAAATTTTTAAAAATATATTAATTAATGCAAAATTCAATGTGTATCATGATAATAAATATTCAATATATAAAATTAAGCAATATTGAATATATTTAAAAATATATTGAAAGAAAAAAACTTAATATGACCATTTTACTCTTTTCTTAAAAATTTCTCGATCCTTCAGTCAACTAAATTATTTCAATGTCAATATATAATAATAATAAATGTCTATATAGTATATAAAATAATTCAAAAATTAAATTCTTATTGTTATAGCATTTAAGTATTATTTTTAAAATTTTGACCCTTTATTAAGGATTAATTTTAAAGGAAACAAATATGTATTGGAATTACATGTTTAAGGTATTTTATAACATGTATTCAAGCAATATTCAATGGGTTGAATCTATTTATGCATGTCTTAACCATCATCTATGGATGCAATTTTTTTAAGTTTTCCATTATAAAAAGGGTTTTCAACTCAATAGATTTGATCCCTCCCATCTCTTGCTAGGTCTATGGTCAAGATAGATATATACTTGTGTACACCAATTTGAATCCAATGGACTCTTTTCCAGTAGGGGGATCCACGCGCTCTCATGTTTTTGTCCTCTCAATTGCTACAATTTCTCCAGCCATTGCTTTGCATCATGCTTCATCTTTTATTGTATCTTCAAAATATGTTGGATCTTCTTCAATCTGCAGTATTAAGGAAAAATTAGTATATCCATCAATTTCATTTAAGGATTTTAGATTTATTGGAGGATAATTTGGACTTGAAACAAGGCTTGATTTTGAAGAAGATAATGGAGGGAATGTAGTCGAGAACTATTTGAGCTACTAGTTGGATCTGTAGGGAGAGAACATTTGTCTTCTTATATAATAAATTTTGTATTTCTTTTTGTAGACCTGTATTCTAGTGTCATTCCTCTTTTTCATCGAATAACACATCACAATTAACAAATAATTTTTCAGTTTTTGCTCATAAAGTCTATATGCCTTTGTCTCCTCACAATAGCCAATAAAAATGCACTTCACACTTATATGATCTATTTTTCTCCTTTTTCAATAGGAACACGAGCATAAATAATACACCAAATACTTTCAAATGAACAACAAAACTTTTTCTCCCACTCCATGCCTGGTATGGAGTTTGCACACTTCTTGTTGAACATCTAATAATAAAATAAATAGATGTAGCTACAACTTCAACCCAAAAGGTGTTTGGTATACATTTACTTTTCGATGTGCTCTTATCCATCTCAATAATCTCAACCACACCATTTTGTTGGGGGTATAACTTGCTATCAATTACTTTTGGATGTTTACTTTTCGACTCGCTCCTATCCATCTAAACAATCTCAACCACACCATTTTGTTGTGGGGTATAACTTGCTATCAATTTCCTTTGGTTGTCGTTCCTTTTGTAAAACTCATTGAAAATGAATTCTCCCCTCTATTTTCACAACAACTCTAAAATGTTAAATGATAACAAATACATTAGATATTTCTTCAATAAAATATACCCATATTCTTAAACAATAAAATACTTGTTTTTATTGAGAGACAAACTTGCATAAGAACACATATATGTGCATGGCCTCACTCCAATCATTTTTTTTATTTTCAAAATCTTCCTATAGAACAGCCATCACTAGGCAATAAACATTATGATATTAAATAAAATCAATAAGCAATAGTCGTAGGCCTGTGATCTTGTTGCTACCTGTCTTGCTTAGCTTCCCCACAAATCTCGCCCAGCATATGCTTTTGGGAGCATCTCCAAATGCAAAATTTGCAAGCCGATCAAAGTATCATTTAGTATTTAAAAGAAAACAAAAAAAACCAATATTTATTATTTTCTTGTGAAATTGATTTTGTAATCACTATTTTAAAATTAACTAATTATTTGAAATTTAGATTTATAATAATTTTGAAAAAATGCCACTAAATAATGTCCATTTGGACCGTTAATAGAGAGTGCAAAAGGAAAACTTAGCAGCTTCCATTGTAGTGATGGACACGTCCCAAGTAATGAAAGTTTGTTCGATAGAAACAACACTTACGAAGCTTGGCATACCATTGATTTTTGGTTAACAATATTAAGGCTATAGAATATTTAATGAGGTCAGGTTGTATATACCTATCATTAAATTTATACTTGTTTAAATCTAATGATAGGTATATATAACCTAACCACATTTAATATTCTATAGACCGATAATTATTGTTGGCAAAAAAGAAATGTTATCGAACAACGTTTCAATATTTTAAGCGGCAGCTAATACATATGTCTTCCCTGCAAACATTTTCTTGTAAGAACATTCGGTGTTCCGTTTCCAAATTTAAGAAACACAATGCTAACATTTTTATTGTAAGGAAATATTTTAATGGTCACATCTAAAGACAGCTCCATACTATAATAGTCTATCTTATCAGCTTCCGGCAGAACTGACCACTACTATAGCTCTGATCTCTTACAAGATTTAGTTTCCTAACCAGATTTTTCATTCTCCACTGATTTTCAAAGAAAAAATTGTACTTTCAGTCGAGAATTATTCAGCGAATGGAATGCATAGAGTTGGTTGGCGGAAAATTGTGGTAAAGTTACGATGCTTTACAATGTCGACGCCCATGCCAAAGATGAGTCTGTTGAGGTCCTCACTCCACACATATGAGCTGCAAAGGAGCATGAAAAACTAACATAGGGTCAGATCAACCATTAGAAGTGATCGATAATGCCTCAAGATATCTGATATTGTGGGCATGGATATTTCCATACCGAATGGTGTCCCTGTTGGTGTATGCAATTGTTTTTATGTGGGATTCTGTTCAGTGTCTTAGGTCATGCATGTATAACAAAAATTAGCTTATTTTGTCTTCTAATGGTTCTCTCCTCTTTCCTAGGTCAATTTTTTCATATTTTTAGACAAGGATTAATGACATGCTCTATGTTGTATAATACTTTGGAATATGAGAAATAATGTTTAGAAAAGGTCTCAATCCTTGTGGTTTAAGAGACTTTAAACATCACTAATGATAAATCTATTTTAGTAAGAAGCATTTTTTTTCTAACATTGCTTCTTTTTCTGGATTCCTTTGAAAGTGTGGTCCATGCAAGATTATTTCTCCCAAAATACAAGAACTATCAGAGAAATACACCGATGTTGTGTCCCTTAAGCTTGACTACAACCAGGAGAACAAGGTCTGTTGATTTTCTTGACGTACTTCATGTCTTAATTTCATCATTTCACTTCTTCTATGACGTCGCATGTTGTCTAACTTATGAGCATGCATTTTGTAATTATTGTTTTTAACCTATGAATATGAGAGTAAAGATAAAATATAATCCCATTTCAACATTTTCAATCAATGGCTCTTGCTCTGTGCTACACAAATCCTGTTTTTAGCGACAATATTATCTATTTATAAAGCATCTCTAGATTACTCAAATATATGGAATGAATGAATGAATTATTTTAACATTCTTCAGATTTCACAATATTGATATGTTATACATTTTGGATTAATTAAATACACAGAATAATAAATGAATTAATTTTAACATTCTTTAGAGTCTACAGTAGCTGGAAATTTAGATGAGGAGGTCAGTTTTCTAGTCCATATTTTGAGGAAAATGGCCCTAGATGGATTGCTTGCTTCTTGGCCAGAAGAGTATGTTTAGGTAGCATCATAATGCATTGCTTTCTTTCCTAGGTAGTTAGCTCATGAAAGGATATTTTTGGATAGTGTCACTGGTCGTCCTTTCTATTAAGAACATGATAGTGTCCATGTGTATGTAAAAATTTTGCGGTTGCAGCATTTCAAACTGCATGCCTTCTTCTGCAACAAAGAATATCTAACTCTGCATCTACAATCTTGTTTTTTAAAAGGAATGTTTCTGAATGGAAGCCAACTTGAGGACTAGCAAGATTCTACCATCGAGAGGAGCAGCCTAAGTAGGCATGCAGAACCATGAATTGGAGGAATTGAAGAGCAAAGTTTAAGAGCTAGACACTAGAAGAGAGAGATATGTTGAACAAAATTCAAGACCCAAATAGGGTTTCTTTTGTCGTAACTAAGCTAAATATAGAGTAGAGACATGACAAGAAAAAATTGAGACATGGGAAAAAAATGGTAAGATGAAGAAGTTATTATATGTTTATTGCCAGTACAATTATGAGCTAGAGACGTTGAACAAAATTCAAGACCCAAATAGGGTTTCTTTTGTTGTAACTAAGTTAAAGATAGAGTAGAGAGATGACAAGAAAACATTGAGACATGGAAACAAATGGTAAGATGAAGAAGATCTTACACATATATTACCAGTACAATTAGGAGCTAGAGATATTGAACAAAATTCAAGGCCCAAATAGGATTTATTTTGTTTTAACTAAGCTAAAGATAGAGTAGAGAGCTGATAAGAAAACATCGAGACATGGAAAAAATTGCTAAGATGAAGAAGCTCTTATATGTTTATTACCAGTACAATTACATCTGCAGGAGCATGAAGGTTGTTAAAATTGTGATATAGCTCTATTAATTTCTTTATTTATATAGATTTGATATCGATTAAATATAACTTCTTTTAACAACTTAAACTCTTTTATTTTAACAAC